>VAHH01000086.1:0-65545 GCA_013357305.1 Radopholus similis
GTTTGCAAAAAATGCGAATTATTTTTTGATATTTTTCATGCTTTTAAAAATTTTGCCCGGAGCCAGCTCCGGAGCCGGAGCGGAGTCGGAGCCGAAAATTGAAAAAGGCCGGAGCCGGAGCGGAGCCGAAATTTTGAAAAAGCACAGCACTGCATACTACATACTAGGTGATTATTTAATTATATATTATAGAAAGTTGATGAAGTGTACGCTTTAACGGGGGAGTGGTGCGCACTAGAGGGCCCGGATTTGCGCCAGGGGATGTGGTTAGGGCGCGTTTAAACTTTAAAGAACTCCGGCCGAAAAACCGGGGGTCACGCGGTTGTTGCTCCACGCTTCTGAGCTGGCCGGACTTTAACACCGAAATTTTGGGGGGTTTTTGGTGTCAACAAAATGGCTGTAAAAAATTTTGTGAAAGCAATCAGTTTTCCTTTGGTTCAAGCAGTATTTTGGCTATAACTTTCTCAGAATGCATTTTTTGCTGGGAATGCTGATTTTAAAGTTGCTCCCAATTCTGCGTCGAATGGCATATGAAATAAGCGAATCCGGGGGAGGGGGGATACCAAACTCTCTAAGTACCAAACTATCAAATATTTGATGTCATTTTGGGCGCCAGGCATTTTCCGACAATTTGAGCGATCTGGACAAAGTTATGACTTATGACATGCAAAATGTCATGTGTCATATTGTCACTAGCTCGTAACGACAAACTTGATCCCCCCAAACAACCCAGCCCGGACAAAATGGATGAAACTGAAGGCGCGCATTTCTTTTTCATTTGTATAGGTTATTCGCACTCATCTAGGCTCGGCTAAAATAGCATCAGTCCATTTTATTTTTATCCAGTCTCCAGTGGCAATGCTGGCCGGTCACACCGATTCAAATGTGATGAGGAGCAATTAGGTCGACCTTTCCTTTGTTTCACGTTTAGCCTTCGGCCAACCGGACTTCCTTTTGTTTGGAAAAACTCCCGCCCTTCCCATCCACCACACAAACACAGACAATAAATGAATAAAGAATAAATGGAATTAACTGTAGGAATTTGCACCAAACCTGCGACGAAAAATGAATACTGTTGTCCCTTGCTTGACTCGAGTGCCTAAGCCTAAACTCCGATTCGTTGATCTAAGAATCGAACTTCACAGAGAAACGCTAATTTATTTTTTCAAATATTCCTGTGTGGGGATGGAGAATAAAGCGTGAACATGAGCATCCATGATCCATCCAATTTGTACCTACATATTGAGTATTTGTCCGCCATCGGCACATTTCTCACCCATTCTTTGATTCGATTCCTCGCTCTAGTACTCCAGTTACTAATTATTCATCCATCACTCATGTCGTCTTCATTTGTCCTTTCTCTGGTTTCCGAATGTGAAAGGTCAAATCCTCAACAGAAACTTTCAAAATGGCGAGGCGCTTCATTAATACCCATTCGCCCATTCCCCATTCCCGCTGCCGATGATCTCTTGGTTCATGATTCAGATGATTTACTATGATCAGTTACCTAATTATTTTTGCACTCTTGATTTTCAGACATTTACGAAAATGTTCTCCACCATCGACAACAGTGCTGTTAATTCTTCGTCCGGCACTTTCTATATCACTGACTACACACAGAATGCTGGACAAAAACGGCCAAAAGTGGAGGAAGAGGACAAGGTTGAAAACTGAAAGTTTGAATGGGAAATTTTGTTTTCCGCGCATTTTAATTGCGCATTCACAGAGGGCGTTTTCAGGAGAACAATTGCGGCGGGGGAGTAGCACCTCCGATGAAGAGGTTCATCTCCATTCTGGACGTGCCAGAGCTGGGTGCGGGGGCGAGCCAGAAGAGCGATGTGGAGAGTGCCGAGGATGAGGACGAAGAGGAGTCGGACAAGTGGGTTCGGGTCCAAAAATGGGCTGTTTGAGTTGAAAATCGAACGGCAGCATTGCTTCAGATCGAACAGCTCGGCGGACTCATGCGCCCCCCAAATCGCACGTCCAACTCCGACCGTTCAGCAGCATATCGGCGTCCTACCGATGCCAACCCACCACCAGCAGATGCCGCAACCCGCCTACAACGGGCACCACAACTATGCCCCGTTTGGGCACTCCACCCCGCTAGTGACGGGCCCCAACCCGCCGCACAACATGCTCTGGAACCTGCCGAACCTCTGCTGGGGTGAGTATAGTGCTCTCCATTCTGAGCACGGTGAATGGCCCTCCAACCGAGCACAGGCTCACCCCACCCAATGATGGGGCCCTTGCCACCGCCGCCGCACTACGGACTTATGGGACAGCGGCCAGCGAGTGGGCCAATGGCCGGCAACGGCCCCTACCCCCAAATGGTAGTGTTTGCCGGTGAGAATTGTCCACACGCGTGCCTTTGCAGACCCACTTTGTGGCCAACCCTGGCGGCGCAATGAATCCGCCTCCAGCGACGACCCTGGTGCCGAACTTGAACAACTACCAGTGGCACCAGCTGACGCCGTCTGGCCAGACCAGCTTTACAACGGAAAGGGGCCAATTCAGCAACAACGACAGTGGAACAGGGAGTGCCATTGGTGACAAAAACGGTGTGTTTTTACCCAAATGCGATAGAATCTGTTGGAATTTAGAAGCAATCAACAACGAGAGCTCCAGTGGCGCCAGTTCGGCGGATGATAGTGCGGCACAACACGCCGACAAACAAATTGCACTTATGAACGGTAGGCGGGTCAATTTCTTTCCAATCGCGGTCTGTTGATCCGTTTTCAGATGTAGCTGACAAATTTGCGGACTTCCCGCCGTTCGTGCACTCTGTGTTTCTGAACGGCTTCCAGCAGCACTTCGACCTGGAGCAGATCCACTACGGCGACGTCTCTCCAGTTCAGGGTGCTCTCTCCTCAGCCCAGCCATTTCAGGTGCCTGCGCGTCTGTCGCTGTTGGGCAACGCCAAGAAGTATCCGGTGATGCTGGCCGAACTGCTGCGCCGAGTCAGCGCGCCCGAGTGCCTGAACACCTCGTACCTGAGCGGCATTCTGCGTCGGGCGAAGAACAAGGACGGCGGGAAGCGTCTTCGTCTGGAGTTGCAGCACTTCAACTGCGGAATAGAGTTGCAGACGGGGCGCAGAAAGAGCGGGCCCATCACCACGTTCACCACTCTCTGCGAACGTACACACGTGTTCAGCCGATTGGCATTTCCCCGACTTCAGGAGAGGCGCTCCAGCTGGCGGGCGACTTCGACAAGCTGGTCCAGGAGGGATTCCCGCACAGGCAAGTAGAGGAGAGGGAGAAGGGCACCACGGTCCTTCCCCTTCTGTAGGCAACTCGCGCTGGAGATGAACAAGTCGACGTTGGCCAATTCGCCCGAATTTGCGCTCCAGCGATTGGGTCAAGTGCAAAGTGCCAGGTCGGTGGATTGGGAAGGGTTCTCGAATAATTAATTGGAAGGGCCGTTCAGCCAAGTGCTGCGCGAGTCCATTGCGCTGGTGGAGCAGGCCATTGGGCAGGAGACCCTGGCACTGGGCGAGCCGCAACAGCCAGGGGCGGACGACACTTCGCACATGCTGGACCAGTTCAAGCGATTTGCCAGGGTCAGTGATTGGGTTTCGGAAATGTTCGAGTTGTTTTGCAGCTCTCCCACTGTTTCGGCAATCGCGGCATTCTGGTGGCGTGGAGGAGTCTGCTCAGGTTGGCCGACATTGACCCTCCCAATTGCCACTCCGTCCATTCGCAGCGTGCTCTCCGAGTGCGAACAATCTCTGCACCAGGCGCTGGGAATCAACTCCGCCAGTGGGTCCGCCGGCACTTCTTCCAGGGCAATCTCTCTGAGAACAAAATGGAACTGCTTCGCATAATGTTGCCCTTTCCAGGTGCAGACTGGGCTCGAGGACAGTTTGCTTGTTGCAAAAATCCAGCAGAAACTGATGCAGGAACAGTTGGCGCGGAAATAATTTGGATGAATTCACGTTTATGGCTTTTTACTAATTTATTAACTCGGCTTTTTCATAATTGCTTACTTTTTTAAACTAAAATCGGCTCGTATCGATAAAACACAACCGTGACTGCGACCGGATCCCTCAAAACGGGGACAGGTCAGGCAAATTGTAAAAAAAGCCACAGCGATTAAGAGATTAGGATTGAACCGCTAAGACTGGAAACATACACATAAATTTTAATTTATTTAACGGCAGCACTGAAACGTTGCACTGCGCCAGATGCGGTCATTAGTCAGTCATTACATATAAATAGAACTGAGAGAAAGCAAACACGAATGGATTGTGGCTTCAAAGCTTGAGACGCGTCCTCCAAATTGGTTTTACGCCTTGGTCATGTCCAGAGTACCGTTGTGCGCCAAAAAGTCCTTCCAATTGGTGGAGTAGTTGTCCGTCTTTACACACGACATCCCAATGTAGCAGTTGTCGCCCCGTTGCTGGATCTGAGCAAAAAATTTATTATAAGCTCAAAAAATTCCCCGCCAAAATACAATAGGTTTCTCTTCACCATGGGAATTTTAATAGTTCCCGGGAAACTTTTGACCCCCACTTACATTGAATCCGACGCTCTCTGCGTTGATTTGGGACGGGAACCGCTCGATGATGCACTCGTACCTTTGGTGGTCCTCGGACCGCTTGACCATGGCCGCCTTGTCCGCATACACTTCCATCTCCAACCGCAGACCCTGGTCCGTGAGCACGTAGTTCCCAAATTTGACCTCAAACCAGAATGTTGAATCTGCGCCCCTTTAATCAGCCTACGTTTGAAGCGAGCGAAAAGGGATTCTTGGACTTGAGGCGAAGCCAACGAGACAAAAGGCGCAGAAACCCCTGAACAAGTGAACGCATTGTTCAATACTTATCATCGTTGTTAAATATAATTCTTAATAGATATTTACCCCCTTCTTTTTCATGCCTGGAACGCAGATGAACAAAGTCACTGAAAAAGATCATGTTGAACGTAATACGCAATTGTTAGGCTCTCTCTATTTAATTTCCCAAATTTTAGCATTACTACAGCTTTCATATAAATTTGACCGGGCTATAAATGGACTCAGCTCTGAAGTTTATAATTTAAAGTGCAAACCTCTGTTGCCTGTGTCCTGAGTGACCATCACTGGTGCCTCGAGCGTGGAAGTAGTTGCGGTCATTGAGTTTGAATGGAACAATGTAAATGCGATTCCTTGCCCTAAAGTTTAAGAAATGCAGAAATAGTATTTCTGAATCAATGCGCGATCAGGGCAGAGGGATGTTTGCGGACAGGGAAACAAGTTTTGCGTTTGCCGCCCGTTCTGCCTGCCATTTTTCGTCCTATACGAAAAAACAATCATAATTTGTTCTTGCTGCCGACCATTTTATTGCCCGCTGCGGTTGGTGCACGAAAAAGAAGCAATCTGAAGATTATTGCGGATCGATCGTTGGAGAAATGGTGGATTGGGTTTTGCATATTTTAATACATTTTTGCAAAAAAAACATTGTCACCATAGGTATGTATACCCACCCACCTATTAACCTATTTCTATGTAGTCTCCATCCCCTGGTCGGTTCCCCTCAAGTAACGCATGTTTGACCAGGCTTAATGAATTTATTCGCCCCATTTTGGGCAGAAATACAATACATAAAAGGGAGGGGATTGTGCTTTTGCTCTGGCATTGAATCGATGGATGAATGGGCGAGTGAATTATGTTTATGTTACTCACCTCCCCCAGCACCGCGCACTATCCAATTTCAAAGTGAGGGTACTGACACAAGTGGGAATGAATTGTTTGTCCATGTGCATTCCCCATATTCGGCAAATAGAGGCGGCGGGAATGGAAGAGGGAGGGACCGACCTGTCGGTCGGTCAAAATGGAGGAGAGGGAATTCACAGTACTCACTAGTCACTACTCAGTCTCAGCACCTTCTCGTAAGTAGAGCCAACAGCCAAATGGTTCGTTCAATTTCAATCCGAATTTAAAAAATGTCTACTGTCTAATGTCTACAGGGCGCCGGAAAATTGAGCAGTGGAGAGTTGGGCAGTGAGCTAATTTTAGTTTAAAATCAATTCAAAAAGAATCATTCGACGCGTCTCGTTGAGCTGAGTCGAATGGTACCAAAATCATTGCGCTCAGATCTGGACAAAGTTATGACATGTCAAATGTCATGCATCTGATTCTGGAAGGAACATTGGGTGGGTAAATCTGGGTGGATAAACAATACGGCGCCTCCCAATTTCAGGGAGCGTCTACAGAGGAGAGGTATCATCTACCTATGTATCTATCTGGAAACAGAACAGGAACATTTGAATATTGTTCTTGTTCTTGGGATAAGCCATAGCGGTTGATGCGGCCGAATGATCCAGATCGATTAACGGCCCTGGACCCCCTTGCCGCCCCCTCAACATAAGGAAAGAAGAACAGCAGTTGTTCGGAAAGGTGAAGGAAAGAGTTCAAAATAAGACGCCATTGGCTTGGCCACAAACGGCAGAGTTGTGAAGTTGTGAAATGTTGGTCCGAGTTTGTTAAGGTAAAACAATTAAGCCACTCAGTGGACTGACTGTAAGGCAAAGGCAAATGGCAAAATCAATTTTGTTGGGGTAAGGCGTAAAGGGAATAGGGAAGACCCAGAGGGCAAAAGCAAAAGGGACAAACTGTCACACACAAAGGAAACGAGTGTAATTGCGGCAAATTTCCGGACTGGCAATGGCAAGGGAGGGGCGAGGCGAGGGATAATTCGCTCAATTTGTGTAAACTTGCGGCAAAACAATGTTGATGCCCGCCCGAGAATCAATTTGACCACTCCCGATGGACCTCCATTTCCACTTGGAAATTTCGAAACTGTCCTTACTCATCAGTCATCATCGCACAAAGAGAAAACCTGACCTGAGCCGATTAGGAGAATACAAATGGGCATGGGGCACGCAGTTGGAAGCCCGTCAAGCGAAAAGTTTTGATTGGCAGAGAAACGGAAAAGAACCCAACGAGGGAAAGAGGGAAGGGAAGGGAGGACAGTTATTCCGCATTTTCCATTCCGCTGCCCCGCAAATGTGGCGAAGGCCGATTTGGGGTTGGGATGAATGATGGAGGGAGACCCCGGTGGCCGGCTGAATGACTCCATTCGGCGCATCCGCGCACAAGGTCGACGGCCGCGGCTAAAATGATGAACATTCGGGGGCTGGGGAAGACTAATTGCTCCCGGTGACAGTTGTGACGGACACAGAAGAGGCCTCAATAAAGTCATTTTCAACTCTTTTTAAGTCGCATTCGGAGAATTTTGGGGTCAAAATTAAAAGATTTGATGGAAAGAAAAATCGACAAGTGCAAAGTAAATGTAGACGTTTTGTAAACTGGGGATACAAGAACACGGATCTGGGGCCAATCATCCCCTGATGGAGTCCATCTGCGGACGCAGCACCGTTTGGGACTTGCTGATCTGGTTGGGTGTGCTCATGTAGCGCAACTCTTGTGCCAAGATGGACGGCAGGGTGGAATGGGCACTGGAAAGCAAGTGCGGGTGTCTGATGATCGTCTGGGAACAAAGAGCGCCGAGCGAGGGACAGAAGTCCAGCAGGAACAAGTCGCTCAGGTCGGCCAGACTTCTCTTCTGTTGATCGGGCCTGGAAGACAGATTCGGGGGGTCCAGAAGCCAGTTCTCACATCGTGCCACCGAACATGAACAGCCGGTCGCCCATCTGGACAGTGCACTGGCGACGCCGCGGCGACGGGCCCGCACCGCTCGGCTTCAACTGGTCCCACTTTCGGGTGGCCGGCTCTAAATAAATGGACGCGCATCAACTCCCCGTTTTGGGGGAACTTGCCGAAACGCCAAAGGTCGTTGAAATGCACGTTGCGAATGCTGTGGTAGCCTCCAAACAGAAAGAGTGCGCCATTGTACGCCCCTGTAGCAAAACAAGTGTGGATCCTGTGTCGTCCAAATGCGTACACATTGTGTGGGACCGTCTTGCGCTCGGTCGCTGTGTCCCTCCCGTCTCTTGCACCTCGTGCCACTGCTGCGTCCGCAAGTCCAGAAAGTGCAGCTGCTCGCAGTACAGGTCTTCGCCGCTCAGGATCTGGCCCGTCTCGTCCGACCTCCCTCCGAACACGTACTGAATGGGACCGACCGACTGAGAGGGGAATCGACCCTCCCCGTCTGCACCATTTTGCCGTCCAGCACCGCTGCCGCGTGGAAGTCCCTATAGCGCGGGGGCTGTTCCCCCGCGGTGCCCACTTTCGTCCACTGCCGGCTGGGGAAGTGGAAGGCGAACGTCTCTTGGCTGAAGCGGTGCTCGCGCTCCTCGAACCCTCCGAACACGAACATGGAGTCGCCGTGCACAACCGCGGTGTGCCCGTCCCGCACTGGCGGACACTCGCCCCGCGCCCGGACCACGGACCAGCACTTTTGGTCTGAACACTCGTTATTCTTTGACACCAATTCTTGCCTGAATTGCGATTTTACGCCCCCTACTATATTCACTTTCCACCTGACTTTGTCTTTTCAAGCTAGAATTTCCCTTCCATTTCCCATTTGGCCCAGCCCGCGTGCTTTGTGTGCCTCTTTTATCAGTTCCCCATTTCCCCGAAAGGTCCAAGTCCAATGTCCGCGGAGGCCCAGCACCGCCAAGGCCCAGGGTCCGGAAAGGGAAAGGCATAAAATAAAAGCTTCTCTGTGCCATTCCTTATCAGTCACGCCGCGAATAAAGCGAGTGGACGGGTCTAACGGCTTATCAGGTGAGGGCAACAATGGAAGGGGAATGTGTCACGTTTGTCCAAAACAAAGCGGCGCAATCCACGAAAACACAATAACAAGGCCAAAGTGATGCGATGGTGAACTTTGCCTGTTGGCAACGGAGACCACTTTTGGCGGACTTTGAGGTCCTTTTCTGCACTTATTGGATTGTGCTGGGCGCGAGGGCCCTCTGTGCTCTGGCACGCGATCCATGTGATGTGCCCTCACGCCATTGTGCTCACCTGGGTCGAAACAGTAGAGCGCCTCGTTGCAGTGCAGTTTGTCGTTGCGTCCGCCCCACAGGTAGGCCCTTCCCCGGTAGGCGACCACGGTGTGTCCGTAACGCTGAAATGGCGTAGAGAAGTGAAGCACGATGATCACGCGGAACACATTTTATTTTGGTCAAAAATGTCCGTTTTCAACAGACCGTAAATACCTACCTTGACCGGGATATTCGGGTATTTCCGCAGTTTGGCCATCCTGACCAAGTCCAGTCCATCTTCGTCTTCCCAGTCTGCAGCCGACTCGTCCTCCCCATCGCTTGACGAGTAGTCGCTGTCGTCCTCCCGGACACTGGCCAGCAGACTGTCCATTACGTCGCTCATCAACTGGAATGCTTACATATAAGTTCTTCCGTCCATTTTGCGATGCCCTGCCTCCCGAAGCATGTTCGGACGCACAGCAGCCGCATTGTTTTGGGTTGGGACAGCTGGGGCATATTTCGATGGGAGAGATGTGTCCTCCGCGTCGCTGTCGTCGTCCAACGGAGGGTTGGCGGCCCGGATCAGGGCCAGCGGATGCGGGTGCTGGCCGTTCGGAAGGGAGTGGGACCTCCGAGCGCGCCCCCTGCTGGTCGAGGGCAGAGTGCCGGCGGTCATTGTTGCGCTGCGCCCCTTCTTTGGCCCACCCTCCTCGACCGTTGGGACTGCCTCCCAACGAAGTGTGACTGGGGAGGGGAACGAGTGCTCAAGCGACCTGTCCTCGGAACCCACAAGTGTTGAGCATGTGCACGTCGATGAAGTCGACCTGTCCCTGGGGCGGGTCTTCCGACGAATATCCCCCGAATGTGAAGATCTTGTCGCCAATCGCCACGGCGGCGTGGTTCACCTGTGGTAATATTTGTGGATGCGCTATTTCGAGATCGTCCGAACCGTACCCGCTTCGGTCCGCCATCAATGTTAAGCAGCCAGCGCATTCTCCAAAATCAGCAACGAAATTGGTTTGGGGTTAGAGGATGGGATCTGAAAATGTGAAGCAATTCAATCTCAGAGTGTCCTATTTCCTTTTGGGAATCCAAAATGACCTTGGACCTGGGTGCGGTGGGAAAAGGAGGAGGAGTCCGGGGAGGAAGGGAGAGTGAAATGGATAATGGAGAGGAGATTGGGGGAATGACCAAATATTTATGGGGCGACGGGAAGGAGGAGACACGGACAAACACTGTTTGGACACAAACCAGAGTGAGTGGGCCAAGGAATGAAAGGTTCCTCTTCCCATCGGTTGGAAGCTATTGAATTTTAAATGGCAGGGAAAGGAAAAACCAGACATTTCTGTGAGAACTGCCATTTGAGCATGGACTTTTGTCTTTTCTGAAAAAGGGAGTAGCCCTAGCGTTGTCCGAACGAAGTGTGCAACAACGCACAGGGCAGAAACAGATTTATAGAACCATGGGCCAGAGACCGGAGAAAAGGGGCCAAATTTCCATCAGGGGCTGATTTGTCAGGCAGAAAATGAAAACAAAGAGAGAAGGCAAATGCGCAGAGAAACAGGTAAGCGAAATAAGCACTGGCTTCGGAATCCAGCAGAGCAGGTTCTGAGTCCATCCAGCAGCAGACGGAGACACAAACGAATGTGCTGGGGGTGCGCAGCCATGGGCTAATTGCAATTGTGAGGGGCTGTGACGCAAAAGGGAGGACAAGTATTAAAACGAACAAATGGGATGGACAAACCGGAATTGGGCAACACCAATCATCCAAACGGCCGATTAGTTCCGTTCTACAATATTTGGGACACAAGACGTGTGGCACTCGAAGAGGGGGCGAACAACAACTTTATGTTGGCGAATTTATGTACATACCTAGGTATTATGTAACAATAACAACTAACAAGAGTGTGTCTGTCAATTGTTGATTTTGGCCCCGTTCCCTTTTCCCCTTTTAGCATTGTTCTCGTTTAGGTACTTATTATTATTATTTTGGTGCTTTCCATGAAAGAATGTTATTTAGAATAAAGAATATTAAATATTTTCACTATTTGTGAAAAACAAAAAAATGTTTTTATCGCGACTGAGTTGACAGTTAAAAATAAATATCTATTGAGTTTAAGAAATATTTGGTGGCCCTCTGCTTGTACCGCTTAACCGGGAAGTCTCTGGGGCCCCAATTATGGAGCAAGCTAACGGAGAAAATGAACAAAAAATCAATCTTAGAATTGCGAACCATTAAAAAGCACAATTTAACACTTTCGCGCGAACGCGGATCGATTCGACGGAGGCCTCTCGGCCGTTGGCATTTCCCATTCGCGCCACTTTCTCGGCTCTTTTGTGCTTGTGTCGGTCGGACGCACAGAGTCAGAGCGGCGCCAGATTGCATGTGCCTGCTCCTCTAGGTTTTTCCCCACGCGAAGAGATATAAAAACAAAGAAACATGCGCTAGCCCATTCCAGTTGGGCGGACTTTGCGATATTCGACATTATGGGCTCGACGTGCTCCTCTTCTTCCCAACAGCATCGTCGAAAAATGTTTGAACTCGACGAATCGCTGGAGAAGAAGGTTTGTAGGGTCCCCGGCCCAAGGTCCCAAACTGTGCTCGGCCGTTTTCAAAATGCCGAGATCGAGAGGGAGCTGAAGAGAGAGACGAAGCTGAGTGTCCTGACCGTCAAAATACTCCTGTTGGGCGCATCCGACTCCGGCAAGAGCACAATCGCAAAGCAAATGAGGTCAATCCGCACGCACAAACATTTGCCAAACTTTTACCGATTTCAGGATATTGCACCTGAGTGGCTTCTCGAAGGCGGACAAAATGCACTACAAGTGGCAAATGGCTTTGATGGGCATATTCTCCGGTTTCTCCAGATTTGTGGTCCTCTCCAACTACATGGACGCGTTCGGCCACATTGCGAAGGGCATTCGCCAGCTGGACATTCCGGTGCCACCACTGGAGGAGGAGCTGGTCCAAATGTTCGAACACTCCTACGCCGGACAGTTCCACGGGCTGCTCTGCGCCAGATGGGAGCAATGGCTCGCAACGGCAAGTCCTTCGCAAAAAGTATTTATTTGGGACCAAATACGCAAATACCCAGGTACTAATATAGGTCCTTATTATTGGATTTTCGCTTCGAAAAATAATCCCTATTCTTTCCCTCAGGCGGCGCAGTTCCTGGACTTCTGCTCCGTAAAGGGATCTCTGCTGCGAACGACGGAATTCTACGTGCCAGACAGCATTGACTAGTGGGCGTTTAACGTGCTTATCCACACACTTTAATTGTTCTACAGCTTTTTGGCGAATTCGAAGCGCATCCTGCGGGCGGACTACAGCCCCACCACGGAGGACATCATCCACGCGAGGACGCCCACCAAGGGCGTCTATGAGACCGTGTTCGCCTTTCGGCAGTTCACAATCAGGTTGAGATGCTGGGACCTTTGGACGGCGAAATGTCCGCAGGTTGATCGATGTGGGCGGCCAGACGACGGAGAGGCGCAAGTGGATTCACTGTTTCGGTGACACTACGCTCCTGGATTGGAATCATCTTTTGCAGAGGACGTGTCCGCCGTTCTGTTCGTCGTCTCGCTGTCCTGCTACAACCTCGTGATGGAGGAGGATGGCAAAACGGTGAGAGCAGAGCCGGAGCCTCAAATGCCCAAGCGGTAGCAGAACCAACTGGCGGACAGCGTGTCCCTGTTCAAGGCCATCTTCCACAACAAGTTCCTGCGCGGCGCCCCGTTCATCGCCTTTCTGAACAAGCGGGACCTGTTGGAGCGGAAGTTGGCCCGCATCCCGCTCCAGCACCACTTCAGCGAATTCGGGCGCCGAATCCACGCGGAGATGGACAACGAGGAGATGTTCGGGGCGGCCGTCGAGTTCATCAAGGCACTGCTGACCAAGGTGGTTTTGGCGGAAATGGTGGGCAACGTTTGGATCAGGCCAGTGGAAATAGCACCCGGAGACCCTTCTACCAGCACGTCACAAACGCCACCGACACCAGACACATCGGTTGGTGCCGAAAGGTGCTGCGATGGAATAATTGGCGCCCCCATTTAGACTTTGTGTTCAACGACACGTGCAGCATTGTGGTCAAAAAGAACCTGAAAGAGTCGGCCATTGACTGATTTGAGATTTGGGCCTGCTCCTTCAACAGCACAACACTGATTTACTTTGTTCTTGTCGTGCAGAAGAATGCTTGAATTTTAATGGGACACTCTGCCAGTGCTTGAATTTGTCTGCTCCATCGGATGGACGTCAATTGCTTGGCCCCTTTTTCGCGCCTAAAAGAAAGAGTTTTTCATTGTCCGACCATTAGTTGGTGCGCCCATTGGACGGCGGAGATTTGTTCGCAGCGGGAAGTATTGCCCTTGCGGACGTGTTTAAGGCCCAGAAATGTTTGGTCGTTAAAATAACGTGGAAACGGAGTTTTGGCGACGCTGGAGGAAGACTTCGCCATTTCTTGCAAATCCAAGTTTGCCCTTCACCTTAGAGAAAAAAGCGGCGATGGGCTGTCCCATCTCCACAAACTCGATTGCGCCCTCTGCAAAGAGTGCGTTCGGCAGCACAGCGGCCAGAATCAGAATTGGCCAGAAGAGTTCGCCGCCGAAGCCGTTCATTCACAAAATGTGTGTTTTCCCCGCTTTCGCCGTTCAGTCCCCTTCGCAGGCTCCGTCCCCAGCTGGACCCCTCTGTTCCGCCAATCGGCTTCCCCGGACAGCGAATGGCCCCGCAGCGGCGGAGAAGCGGCCTAGCGGAGGGGTGGGCCAAGCGGCGGTACAGCCTGCGCAGAAACAGAGGCGGTAGGTGGGGGATTAAGGCTCTGATCCGAGTGCCGCAGACAAGGACGACGACACCTATCTGGAGACCTCGTCCGTGGAGAGCTGTCTGGCGAGGGTGATCACGCTGCGCGACGAGATCGAGAAGGCTGCCAACCCGCAGCCGAGGCTGGACGAGGGCCCTCGCCAGGCCAACGGTGGCAGCAACACTGCTGGGGCCAGCATCCCCACGGAACCGTCGATCAGCTCCGCCACTTCGGAGTGGGGACTGGCAATGGGGCTGGTGGGAACCTAATCTGCCAGAATTGCGGGGGCCCAGCCGCAGAATGTGCAGTTCATTTGTGGCACCGCGGTCACGTTTGAGTGGCTGTTCCAGAGACTGGTCGAGAAGTTCAAGTGCCGGGAGGAGCCAGAGCCGCAGTGGATTGTGGAGAAAATGAACGACATAGGGGAATGGGGTAAACAAAAATGGCCGAATAAGTATTTATTAAAGTGCAGGAAATGTTTAATTTGAATTATAATTCCGAATTGCAGATTTGGACAGGACCACGGGTGAGTTTTAGCAAATTGCCCCAAAAGTGCCGATGCCAAGTGTTGCGCGTCACTTTCGGCTGGGAGAACCCGAGGCTGCCGAAGAGCGTCGTCCTGAAAATATGCGAGCGGCACGAGGAGGACGCGCCAGAGGCAGGAATGGCTCTAAAAGGCGCCTATCCGGGTTTTCAGGAAGCGAAACTGGCGTCTTCACTGTTCCGGAGGTGCACTCTTTTCCAATCAAATTTGTGCATTTCGGCTCAGAGAATGCGTGGCCTACGAGTGGCTTTCCAAACAGCGTAAAGTGGCCATCCCTCGCGTTTTTGTGATAAAGGTCGGGGACGCAGAGTAGGAAAGATTATGTGGAGGATCGCAGAAGCAATGGTCCAAGTCGGCGAACGCACTGCTGGTGATGGAGGACCTGAGCGAGAGGGCTCAGATCGGCGACCTGAACGACGGGATCCCGCTGGACGGTGCTTCAGCCGATCTTTCGGGTCCAAGTCGGTGGCATTTTGAGGGGTGCGGGACCTGCTGCGCGTTCTGGCCCAGCTGCATGCGCTGTCGATGGTGCAGGGCAAGGAGTGGCGCCAAACGCTGGACGGCGCCCAGCTGCCCACCTTCCTCTTTGGCCAGATCGAGGGCTTCTTCCGCATCCTGATGGCCCCTCAGCACGGCTACAGCGACCATCTGGACGTGGACAGACTCAGGGTGGGACCGGCGAAGGGCATTGGGCGAAGGAGAGAGTGCGTCCCGTCCAGCAACTGGAGCACTTGTTGAGCGGGGCGCACCTGGAGCGGATGGTGACCCAGAGCTGCGAGCAGCTCCAGCTGCCCGAGTGCCTGCTGCACGGACACCCCAGTGCGCGGAACGTGTTCTTCAAGACGAACACCGGCGGCGGGATGGTGGTGCAGGCACTCATCGACTGGACCCGTACGAGGCACAAAAAACTGACGGGCGGCCCTTCCCCTCCTCCAGAGGCGCACTCCGGCTGCTTTGGCGAGGACCTGGCCAAGTGCATCTGCTGGAACCTGAACACTGCCGAGCGCAGGGACGGCGCCCAGCTGGTCAAGCTGCTCCAGTACTACCACTACCAGCTGATGAAGTAGAAACGCTTAAAACCCAATCGTGGCCCAAAACACTCAGGAAACTGCAATCCTACGGCGCAGATGCGGAAATGCAGCGGAGCATCCGATTGGAGAAGGTGCAGGCGGCCTACGAAAGGTCAGTCGTTCGGACTATTTCTGATGTTTTATGGATATTTCTACGAAATTTGCTTTGGATTTGTGCCGCTGGCTGCGGTCACTTTCCTCCTGTTTCTGCCGGAGGACCTGAACCGGGCGGACGGCACTCAGCTGGAGAGGGCCCTCCAGCTGGTGGACGAGGCGGCCGAAACGGCGGAGTGGGAACAGGCGGAAGAGCCCAAAATTGAGTAAACGATTGAGACCATTCGGGTGCGCAAATGAGTAATAAAAAAGTGTGCGAATGGGTCGGTCCGGGGCTGAAGATTGATTGTTCACATCATTCCGGAGGTCCGCAGCAGTTTCACCAGAATCATGTCGAACACATCGCCCATCACCAGTTCAATCTGCGGCGGCAGTCTCAGTTGTCCCTATGCTAGGCCTGGCCGCACTTCCGCCAACCTGATCCGTGTCCGTGGCAAACGTCTCGTATTCGTGGGGTTCCAGTTAAACGCGGCGTACTTCTCCTTCAGGAAGTCCACTTGCTACTTGTACGCACCCGGTCCCGTGTCCCCGTTGTAGTCCTTGAACAAGTTGCCGATGGTCTTACCCTGGGCCAGCTTTTTGGCGAACAGGTCTTTCTGGGCAGGCCAAAATAAATATTGTATTATTCGACACTCGGCCACCTTGTTCAAGAACACGATTATCGGCTTATCCAAGAAGAGCTTGGAGTTGCATATCTGGCGGAACACTCGCATCGACTCCTCCGTCCTGTTCTACAATTTTATTCGACACTCTCCCTGACCAGGTGGTGACCGTGTTGCTGTCCTCGCTGAGCACTTGGTCGAACTCGCTGAGGGCCACCACGAAGATGATGGCGTTTGCGTTGTCGAAGCAGTGGATCCACTTGCGTCGTTCGGAGCGCTGAATCGTTGAATTCAGCTTGCATAGGAGGAGGCACCCATCCCATCGGGGTCTTGCTTGCCCGCCCACGTCGATGATGCTGAAGAGCCTCTGCTTCAGCTCGAACCGCACCTCCACAATGCCGCAGCTGGGCACAATTACCCCGCGATAAATTGCCGCGCGGATCAAATTTTAACAAATTGAAGATTCCCACCCAAAACTCACTGTTGTTGTCCCCCACCGATCTCCGACCAAAGTGTTTGGCATCTCACAACTTTGTCCAGACTGCTCAGATCAAGGTCGGGGTAATATACTTTCGGGGTAATTTAACGTAAACTGACCGCGGGGTAATTTATCGCGGGGTAATGGATATGTTCCCGTGTCCGCGGCACCTCAAGTCGCAAAGGAAATCGAAGCGCATTCATTTCCCTTCAGCAGCAGTTCCCCACCGACCAGGAGCAGTCTGACCAGCTTCTGCTGCTGCTCAAAGTGCTGAAAGCCCCTTCGGGATCAGGCACTCCTTTTGCGGGCCCTCACCTCCTTGAGTCGCTCGCTGAGCTCGTGGCCGGTGAAGTTGTGCTCGCTGTGGCACAGGCCCATCAGAGCAGTCGTTTGGGCTCACGAAATGCACCTTAAATGCATCAGAGGGAAGTCCATCCGCGCAACGATTGGGTAAATAATCCCGGATAATTTGTTTGCCCGGCAAATGCGACAATTCCAAAATAATTGCCGCCGACGCGCCCTAAATCGTGGACAAGTAAATTGCGAATCACAATCTTGTTTCTTTCAAACGAGACAAGTTCGGATTTGTCAGTCGAGAGGGGAGTGCGCAAAACAAACAAATGTGGATTTGCATCAGCCGGCACAATGGAAGTGGCAATAACGGAAACCCCGAGGGAGGCAAAGGAGCCATCAGAGTCCGCATTTATTGCTTTCACGAGGGATGGGGAATGTACAGGCAAACAAACGAATAAATTAGATCTACTAGTCCGCAAACGGGGCAGTCGGCACAGACACCGCCCGGACGGAGTTCAGTCCCTCAGAAACTGTATTCTCTGAATGCACAGATCAGTTCGCACTTTGGGACCTTGAGCAGATGCGCACGGTCAGGTGGATCAGGAACTCCTTGCTGAGCCGGTTCAGCTCCGCCTGGTTCTCCTCGTAGAACTCGCGCAGTCCGGGCCCGCTCAGACTCTTCAGGATGTGGTTCTGGGAGGAGAGGACGGTCTATCGCCAGTGCCCCGCCAGCACCTTGAGTCTGTCCAGACGGAACACCTCGGCGCACAGCAGCCGTTCTATCAGCGGTATCTCCACACAGTTGGCCAGGTGCGTCTCGCAGCTGTCGCGCAGCGAGTCCACTTGGAACTGGTCCGCCAGCTTGAGCAGCCCGATCACGTTCAGCGCTGAATGGGCCAGCAGAGGGTGCGCAAGTGAAAATCGCCGTTACGGTTGGGCTGGGTCCTTTTGGGGGAGATTGCCTCCAGGAAGGCGGCGAACTCCTCCGGACTGGTCTCCTCCAGGCTGACCTCGCCGTTGGCCTTCTCCAGCATGTCGGCGCACAGCATCTTCTGGAACACCGGCGACACGGCCATCAGGTAGTGCTTGGACACCACAAAGTGCTCAGGTCCTACGCGCAACGACAACGCGTCCTTTTTGTTCATGGGTTATATTTTCATTCAGAGTAAACGGAATGCTAAACATTTTGAGAATATGACCAAAATTTATTACCGAGTCGTCGTCGGGGCAAGGCGCGCAAATGCTGAGCATCAAAACGACGATAATTCTGAGCCGCATTTTGCGCTCACTTTTTGGAGGGGGCCGCCTTCTTGGCCATCAGCCGGACGAGCACGTTGAAGAACCCGTCCGAGGGCAGGTAGTTGTTGGCCACGCTGCACTGGAGCGCCAGCTGGGCGCCCACTTGGGGGAACACCTTGACGCACTTCTGAGGGGAACTGTCAGCAGGAAGGAGTGCGGAATGGGTCCGCACCTGCAGGATGTAGATCTGCTTTCCGCGATGCCACTGCCAGAAGAGCACTTCGGCCAGCGCCCCGTTCGCGTTCAGGTCCGTCTCCAGCAGAGTGACCTTCAGCGTGCAGTGGGAGTTGGAGCCCTTGGTGGCGGAGAACTCCCTACAATAACCGCTCAAATGGCAAAACCCCAGAATAGCTCGGATTTTGGGGAGATCTTTCTCCTGATTCCTGTGCTCTCCGTTTCGACCCTTTGTTTTGCTTGAGCCTTGCCATTTTGTGCCTTCTATCCAGTCACGCGTGTACACGGACTGTTGTCCGCTGCTCGAGTAGTATGTGCTGCCGTTGCCCTGCACCGGCACATTGAGCGAGAAGCGCCGCTCAGCCACGATTGCGTAGTCGCTGTACACATCTATTGGCCTTGGCTGCTCCTCCGCCTCCGCGTCACGTGTCCCCCGTCCGGCCATCAGCTGTCGGTGCAGTGCCGTGTTTGAGACTGAATTGTTTGATGGTTGTATGTATCTTGTTCTTGTCTTGACTTGACCAGGCAAACCTTTGAACTTCTTTCTGCGGCCGGTGAGTGCGAACGCGAAGAACTGGAGCAATGTGGTGAGGAGAGCGACAAAAATTTGGAGCGGTCTGACGGTGAGTTTGCGGAGAAATGAGGACATTTTGGGCGAGTGCTTTGAGCAAATATGTGCAATAAATGTGACCGATCGGGAAGTGGGCACATTTTTTGCGGCGGCCACGGAAAAAGCTTATCAGTCGAAGAGGGAGGTGAAATCGGAAACAAACACTGATAAGTTGGGGGGCAGGGGAACGCCGAAAGTGGAATGGGGGCGTTGAGTGGCGATCGATTCGGGGGACAAATTCCGCCGGACGAGCGAATCAGTCTGCGCAAAAGAAAACGAAAAACGAACAGAAATCAGGTGAGTTAGCCCAAATGAAAAGTGTTTCATCTGTTTAAAATAGACAGTTGATTCTATTAGTAACTGCAGTTGGTCCATAAAATAAAAACAAGGCATGGCCAGGTGTTAGGTAGGTATCTTTGTATCTGCTCTCCCAGTTTTCATCAATGGCCATGCTGTGTCGGTTTTAGCTCTCCTTCACTTTTCCGCTGCTCGCGCTGTTGTGCTCGTCCAGGTGGTGAGGCATGAAGGCCAGCGGCAGCAGTTCCTGCACACTGGACTTGACCAGCCGTTTGCTGCTCCGGGAGAAGAGCAGCACCTTGGAAGGTTAGGGGTCTAGGGGTTCAATTGGCTCCTCACCGCCAAATTGCCGAACTCTGCCAGCGACTGCCGGCAGATTCCGCAGGGCGATGCCGGCTCTTCCAAGTCCGCTTAATTGGCAGCGGTTATCCGGAATGGGGGAAACTCGTTTTACTGGCCACAGCGATCGCCTTCGGACGGAACTTGGCCGGCCCCAGTTGGCTGATTGCCGAACAAATGGCTGCAAAATCGAGCACTTTTCAGTCACACCAAAGCAATTTGGGTCACCACCACTTCTTTCCGCGCAAATGGTGGCGCCGTAAGAGGCATTCTCGACATTTGCTGAAAGCAGCGGGACTGTTCCGATTTCGAGTGTCGCACTTGCCTCCTTTGAACACTTGTCCGTTCTCCAACAGTAGCGCGGCTCCCACCGAGAATCGGCTGTACGGGGCGTACGCGTTCTGGTTGAAATTAACATTAACAGCGATTATTAAATATGAATTTGTTAAAGGTCCCATTGCAAATTGGTGCCGATCACAGACACCGGCCGACGAACCAATGCAGTTGAGGTGGTCAGATGCGGGCCATTAGCCAGTCTAACCTGCTGGGCGGCCACCGCATCCGCAATGAGCAATTGCTCCTGTGCCGCGTCGAGAGGCTGCATATGCGTGGACGAATCAGATAAAATCCTGGCAAGTTGAAAAAATTCAGTCGAAAAACGACTCCCAGGTCAACCAACAGTCAGAGAGATCGATTGGAAAGAAGACCACATATATTAATATTTCGCGGAGAATGGAAGGAAGGGTCTTTTGGGGGTTGCGGCTTATAGCTTAAAAATGGCGACTCGCACGCACAGCGGTCGATAACACGATAACATGTGGGAGGCAAAAAGAACTGAAAGACTGAAAGCGCAATTGCTGATTGTTCGGGCTCTGGGGGACTCAAGCAATCAATTCGGATTGCGCGTGGACTGAGTTCTCTCGTGGCTGACCAATTTCATAATAATCGATTTAGAGTAATGTGCCAATTTAAAAACGATGTCGAAAAAGTTCGATCTGACTCCTCCTGTCCTCCTGTGCGCAACTCGGGGTCCTGATTCACTCTCCATCAAACTTTTTTGTTCGGCTAAAACCTTAAAACAATGCTACAAATATTCACAACTCCGATTGATGAATCGTTGTGCCCCAAAAAAGGTTTCCAATAAATATTTTCCTGGCTCTCCGTGATGTGAATAATTCCTGTTCGGGACACCAATTTACTGAATCTTTTTCGGCACTCTCGAGCAGCAATTTGGGCACCGCCTGGCCACAATTATCCTTATCCCCTATTCGACATAATTTATGCGGGAAAATAACACCACCGGCAAACACAACAGCGCCAAATGCGGCAATTTCCTGCTTTCGGGAGGAAAATAAATTGGCCCCAAAATGGGGGTACATATACTACTTATATGAGTGTATGTGAGAATGGACACTCACTCACATGGCACAGATTCATTCTGAGCCCTGAACTGAATAGCGAATAGGTACTTCATCGGCCCAAAGCAAATGCCAAATTTTCATTTTAACCGGCGTTCACCGACTCCTTTCCCCCATCACCTTGTACGCATTGTCAATTCCAGGAACAGAGAGACGTGCACCCCTTGCCCCCAATCTCGCCGTCCAACGACCAGCCGTCGTGAAACCAACAGCCGCCGCAAGCCAATCTTTGGGCCGCCCCCTCGGTGCCGGAGAAGAGTGGAGAGCCAATAAGGATGTGTAAGTGCCCAATTTGTCTGTGCCAACGTGCCCTTGACACATTCGTGTGTGGGAGGCACACGCAGATTGCGGCGCCACAAACGGCGTCGAATGCGCTGCACAGGGCGGGCGGGGATGACGCCATTTGGGCGTAGTATAATATAAATATGCCCCGTCCAACTGTCCTAAATCCACAAAAGAGTCTTCCGCCCACTGTGAATGCAAACTTTTCGGCGGAATTTTTGGCCTCTTGCCTCGCACTGAACGCTATTTTAGAGTCCATTCCGTCCACTCATTTTGTTGTTTTTGTTCGGGCAAAATGATGCAACGGGAGAATGGATTGCGCTCCAAGGAACGCAACCTGTTCCACCTCATTCCGCTGAACTCGGCTCTGCTCGAAAACATGAACAAGGGTAAAAGACTGGGTCCAAAATTCAAAAAAAACATTGCGTTCTTCGCCACAGTTCACCATTTGGCACTTTCAGCACTGTTCCAGGAGATCAAGAATCGCCAAGGCGACTTCATGCGCGCGTTCAACGCCGGAAATGCCAAATTGGCAGCTGAAATTTACGACCCGGACGGTTGGCCGATTGGTTGGAGTAGGTATGACGTTTGTAAATGGCTCAGGATACTTCATGCCGAACGGGCACAGCCCGGTGAAAGGGCGCAACGGCATCGAGCAGTTCTTCCTCAAGGACATGGCCGATGGAGTGAGCAGCGCCCAGGTGGCAAACACCCATTGTAGTCTGACCCTGGGCACAATTCAGATAATAACTGAGGAGGTGAACGGATCCGGCGATTGGGCTTTCGAACGCGGCAGCTACCATCTGGATGGGTAAACTGTGTCTATCAGGTGGGGACGTTAATGCATTTGCCCATTTATTAGGGCCCGCGGAACCGAATCGGGCGCCTATCTGCAGGTGTGGAAGAAGATCAACGGAGTCTGGCTAGTCCACAACGACTGCTTCAACGTGATTCAGGCGGCACGAGAGGCATGAAAACAGAGAAAGAGAGAATCGCAACACCGATATCTGGATCTGAACTATTCAAAAAACTATTTTGGGAAATTCTCGTTCTCTTAAATGCATGATAGTAATGGAAATGAAAGCGGCAATGCATAGTAAATAATGTTGGTTTATGGTCCGGTCCGGTTCTTCGGTTTGTAATTTGCATAAAAGGTAAAAATATATTGTACTATATAGTAGTAGCTAAATTACAAAAATACCTAATATGGTAATAGGTAAAATACAGTGTTGTCGTGGTACCACTTTATGAGTGGTACCACCAGAGTGGTAATGGTAGTGGTACCACCTCAGTGACGTGACATCGGTTTGTTTGTATTACCACTACCACCCCAGTGACGTGACATCGATTTTCCAATTACCAACTGCCACTACCACCTTACCACCATTTTACGGTGGTATTTTAAAGTGGTAATTGACCCCGTGCCCCCTGATGGCTTGGTCCAATGATCGTTTTTTTGAAGAAAATAACATTTTGCCAAAAGAATTTATGACTCATTCGACCGGTAGGGGGTCGATTTGGCGCCAACGAAATATTTTTAGGCATATCTCGGTGATTCAGGGGCTCATTCGACAGCCAAGAATGTTGGCTATTTATGCGCAAATGGTTGATCCAATTTGGCTGATCCATTGTTGAACTATGATTTTTTGAAAGAACTTGGCCCTTTTGGACAAATTTGGCAAGTTTTCTAGCAATAACTTTGGAATAGCTCGATCAATCGAGTCCACATTTTTTTATCAAATAACATTAAGTATTAGCTATCAAATGGTAACAAGATCATTGCTTGAAATGCCTTGAAGTAAAAAATTAAAATCTGACGCCAAACTGACCCGATTACGGTTTTGTCTGAAAGTTTAACATGTTTTAACTTTGTCCATATTGGTCAGATCGTCAAGATTCTGATATCGTTGGACTCAGCTCGTCGATAGGAATTGAATGGTATATAGAATGTCCATTTTTGATCATTGATCAATGGAAAAAAGGGATTCCTACTACCACTTTAAAATGTCACCATAAATAGGTGGTAGAGTGGTAGTGGTAGTGGTACCACCCCAGTGACGTGACATCAGTTTTTTTGTATTACCACTACCACCCCAGTGACGTGACATCGATTTTCCAATTACCACTACCACTACCACTTTATGAAATCCACTAAAATATTAGACTAGGAGATATGTATTTGGCGTTTTGTTTTTAAATTGAAAATTTGTCCCGGATTCTTGATTCTAGTTCTAGGTAGTAGGTATTTAATTTTCTGATAGTCCTGTTTTATATTTTATCTACATTATACATTACATCAGCTTGCTCTCATTTTGCTTATTTTATTTTCGGGGACTTTCGCAACATAACTTTTAATTCTGAGCAACTCCCCTGCTGGCGTTCCTTTCTGTGTTCTTGCTCAATTTCCCCGCATTTGTGCGTCATAAATTCCGTCGCATGGGCAATCGACTCGCCGGACGCGCCGCGTCGCCGGTTGGTCGAGATTAATTACTATTTACGATACCTGAATCACGACAAATGCGCATAATTCAATTTCAAAACTCGTTAGCCAAAAAATCATTTTCAATCCGACATTTTTCATTTTTAAAAATTTCAGGAAAACATTTGCTAAAAATCTACAATTTGCAGACAGCAATGGCGGCAGTCAATGACTTTGTCAACGGCTTGATCAAGGTTTCGTATTTTGTTGTTTGTTAGAATAGTATTGAATCAATCGTTAAGGAGAAACCGGTTGTGATCTTCTCAAAGAGCTACTGCCCTTACTGGTAAGAATTGAAACTTGATCCCCTAATAAGCTGGCACAAAGCAATCGGAGCAAAATGTCGCATTTCCTGCTTGGGCGATAAACAGCGTTCAAGAATTCAGGATTGACGATTTTCGATCCAGAGGACAAAGCGTAGTTAAAATTCAATTCCTTTGTTCAGTACTACCGCAAAAGAAGCGGTGGGCACCTTCAAACTGGCGCCCGGCGCCCTGGAAGTGGTCGAACTGGAGAACCGCAAGGACTGCGACCAAATCCAGGACTTCCTCAAGGAGCTCACTGGTGCACGGTAAGCACGAGAGCTGGTCCGAATATAATTATTATCTTGTCAGCTCCGTTCCGCGTGTCTTCATCGGCGGCAAATTCTTCGGTGGCGGGGACGACACTGCCGCTGGACTGCAATCGGGCACTCTAGAGAAGGAGTTGAGAGCAGCCGGGGCGATCGCCTGAGGAAGGGCGAAAGGCGATCCTTGACGCCTTGGGAGTGCCAAATGTTAATTATACTCATTTTAGTGAAGGCCATAAAGCATTTCGTATAAACAGTGGTAACCCAATTCGGCAATTAATTAGGCAATTTAACATCCTAAGCTTAACTTACATCTATGCTTAACATGAAACCAAGTAGGTTATTTTAGCTTAAGCCAAGGCAAGCTTAGACTTAAGCCTAGCTTACGTCTAAGCCTAAGCCAATATGTTATATTGTAATTTGTCGATTTGAAATGTTTGACCTAAAAACTCAAAAGGTTCTCCCATTTTTGTTGGCAAAAAAAAGTATTTCATTATAAAAGATTTAAGATTTAACTGCAAAGCTAAAACAAAATTTTTAAGTGCAAAATCAGTTTTAAAAAATGCCGAGTTGGGCCCTCCGTCTGCTGGAATACGGCTGCCGTCCAGAGGTCCAGACCCACTCAGTTCTCGACGTCTTTCATCGCCGAAATAGTGAATGTCCGACCGGCAAGGCAACTTTCCCTTGCAAATCTATAAATCTCATCCGGAGAGGGCATTTGCATTTCTGTTCCTCCAAATCCATTGTGCGCCGCCCAGGGTCCTCCAGCCCCAAATGGGGGCGAAGAAAGGCAATTTGCGAGCCAGTGCCCGGCCTCCCTTTGCCCATTGCGCCCTGCTGCGACCGGTCTCTGTCTCTGGCTGGCCATCCGCCAGCGGACAGCCTCCGCAGTCAGCAGCTGACTCTGCCGCTGACCGGCCTTGGTCCGAATGGGAGGGGGCGGTAATCCCGTCCACATCATATCCACTCTTCCACACCATCGATTCCCTCGCCCCACACATTCTGCTTTCTTGCTTTGTTTTGCTCTTCGCCTTGTTGTGTTTGCTCTTTCTGTTTGCGCTAAAATTGCAAAAGGGGCTAATCGAATTGCTAAAACTTTATTCATTCCATGTCAATGCCGCAGATATTTGTAATTAAACGATAATTTTACGGACTCTGGCCGTTCCTTCCCCCAATTATAGCAAATGATGCACTCTGTCTCTGTACAATGTCCACCAAATCAATCATAATTACCGCTCCAATTCCCCATCCAACATCCCAAAACATTTGTTTTATCCCAATCAAATCCATTTGCGTTCGAACATTTGTGCATAATTTTTGATCGTTTGTGTTCCAATTGAAGAGAGAGAAACGAGCGGCCTCAGAAATGTTCGGGATATGCACTCTGTGCCAGTTGCCTCACTTTGTGCTGGCCGCCGCACTGTAGGTTTAATCCAACAAAAACATGCTAGATCTAACCTGCTCTGGTCAATAACACCGAAGAGAGCTCTATAACTCACGTTTTTTACTCCCACTGGTTGATTTCCATTCCCGTTTAGCGTCCTCTCCGCCGTCAGATCGTTTCGCTGGCAGCGCCATGCCCAAGTGACCTTCCATGCACTCGTCGGAGCAATACTCTTGTTCGCGCCCAATTTGCTGCACGGGCCAATGGCAATTTGGACCTTTTTGGCGGACAAATTCCTTTTCCAGATCGTCGGTGGTGCCTTTGACGAAGTGCACGTTATTTTGCAACGATTCACTGCGCCATTCCACGTAACCAATAATCGACTAGACCCCCGATCCATTTCACTTTCAGATTGGCTTCGCCTTCTTCCACTTCGCCGTCTCCTTCTGCAACAACAAACAGCCAGCGTCCTCTCGTTCCGTGAACGCCATGATTATAGTCGCGAGTCCAGCAGCCACCTACATATTTAAATCTGCGCTTTCAGTTCGCCAAGTCGCTGGTCGCGGCCTTTGTGCTGGCCAACAGACTGATCTCGGCCTATCTGCTGCACGAGCAGAGGGCTCGCGGACAGCACGTCTCCCAGAGGGTGCGCACAACTGTCGATCGATCGAGCACTTTTGTTGCGCCTTCCAGTTCTTGCCCTGCTGTCTGATGGTCGACGGCATCTGGCTGCTGGTGGAGCTGTACTCGCTCGTCTACTCTTCGCGTGCTTCGCTCAGCGAAGAAATCGACGTAAAATGCGGAGGCTCAATTTGTTCGGAAGTGGGCGATTGATTCCAGTTGATGTGCACGCGCACCCGGCGCTGGATTGAGTCAGGCCACTCCAGCTTCGGCGCCCAGCGGGCCCTGTTCTGGTTGGACTCCGCCATTGGGTTCGCGTCGGCAATGCTGCAGTTCGCGTTCGCGGACCAAATGCTCAAAATAGTGGTATCGGACCGAAGGTTCTGAAAAGTACCCGCTCCTGGCCCATCTCTGCAGATTCGCCGCGAGTACATCATCACAGGCATTCACGAAATGTACGCACGCGAGTTCGCCTGCCAGTGTCTGGCGCCGGCTATCGTTTCGCTGGTCGCCTCCTTTCAGTTTCCGATCGGTCAGCAGAAGCACTACATCGCGCAGCGCATTCTGGTCAGCGGACAAAATGCCAGCTATTTTGAGTTTTGAACCCCCATCAGACCCAGTCCCTGCTCTGTGCGCTGAATGCGCTGTCCCACTTCGGAGTGGGACTGTTCTCGCCCGCGCACACCGTTCCGTTCGTGCTCTCGTTCTTCCACTGCGCCCTCCTGCTGGTCATCCGGGCCCGAGTGGGCGCCGAAGAGGCGCTGGAGGGGCGGGACGAAGGTGCGGCCGGGAACGGCGGGCCCGGCTCAACCACCTACGTGCTGCGCTCCGCCCAAAAGAGCAGATGAACGGCCAGAACCCCACAACGGCGCACTTCCATCTTCCGCAAGAGCTCGCCCTTAGCCTCTAATCCGCAAATGCAATAATCTTAATACCTATTGGTTACGTCCATTCTAATTCTAATCAAAATCAGGCCGTGCACTCGCATGATGATATTTCATTTCCTTACGTTCATCACCACAAAATCGCCTGCTTCTTTTTTACCTCAGTCTTGTTCATACTTTTTGCCCCTTTCTCCTCCCATCCATTCCAAACAGCCAACAGCAACCAAGTACCAAACAGACATGCAATTCCGAATATAACTTTCAAATCAGCTGCTACTTAAAACGTTGTGCGACATTTGAGGACACGACATTTGAGGATTAATATTAAGCTTAGTAATAAGCTTAATCTTATGAAGTTTCCCAAATAAATATGCGAACAGAGAACAGTGTTTAAAACCAGTATTAAGCTGAGGGACTTCAAGCGAAGGACAAATTGTGACGGACTTGACCCAATGGACGAGCTCAACCCTCAGTCAGTGCATTCCCGTCCCGCCGAACACTTTCAATTGCCGAACTGCGACTTGGATTTGATTAATCGACGCCAAATATTGCCCTGCACCTCCATAGTCCAGCAGTCGCTGGTCCTTGTGGTTGAGCGCACTGAATGCGACTGCCCTGTCGCTGCAGCACTTGGCCTGCTGCTGTCCTCCCCTTTGGCTGGTCCTGTTGCCGGCCAAACCGGAAAAGGCCGTCCTCAGGTTCTCAGAGACGATCAGCGGCCGAGACTCCTGCGCAGACAAAGTGCCAATCTTTGCGATTCCCGTTGGAACCTCGTCCACAGGATCCCAGAGGCCAATTCCCGTTCGAAGGGCACAACCGCCGATCGTCCTTCCGGCATGTCGTGGGGCGCCCAGAGCCGTGCCGAAAATGCCCGCGGGCGAAAG
The DNA here is from genome assembly GCA_013357305.1 of Radopholus similis. Taxonomy (NCBI): domain Eukaryota; kingdom Metazoa; phylum Nematoda; class Chromadorea; order Rhabditida; family Pratylenchidae; genus Radopholus; species Radopholus similis. The sequence goes on from VAHH01000086.1 coordinate 28,006, forward strand.
GCAATGGGCACTGAGAATGCGCAGAGCCACTTGGCTGAGCACCAGCGGACTCTCGGTGGAGGAGAGCGAAGAGGCGATGGGCCATTGGGAGGAGGAGTGAGCCGGGAACAGATGCGACAGCAACGAGCGCACAAAAATGCCGCTGAAACGGGACAAAAATGTTCTGCTGGTCGACATATTGCTCAACCTGACCCTATTCCCTAAAATGGGTTTGTTTTTGGCTCTTTCACCTGCTGCTCTGCACCCTCCTGCCGACAATCAGCGCCACGCCGCTGTCCACTCGGCCCAACAGGTTGCGCAGATTGGCGATGTGCACGTAGCTGTAGGGCCATTTGATTGACGGCCGAGGTATTTTCTCTCCGACCTGCGTCCGTCGCAGAGCACGGTCCACTTTTCGTGCCCCCCGGGGTCCGCCTTGGCCACCCACTGGAGCACGTTGTTCACCAGCGGCCACTCCCTAGGGCGCATCGTTCCCCTTCCCTGCTGGATCAGCAAAATGCGCATCGACGAGGGCAGCTCATCTGGAGTGGGGATGCGGGACCAATAAAAATGCCCGCTTTGTGACCTATGAATTTGCGCTGCAGCTTCTCCGAGTCCGTGAAAAAGAGCGCTGAAGCGTTGAATGTTCCGCACAAACTTCGATAAACTCTCACTCACTCTCGTTGCAGTCCCCCGCCCAAGTGTCCCTGATGGCGGAGAACTCCTTGTCCGGCCGAAGGCCAGTACCCGATTCCAAAATGACTGCGCAGCGCAGAAAAAGTTGCGCCCCAACCAGTGGTTGTTGCTTCACCAATTGCGGAGGCAGTCCACCGGAGAAAAAGGCAGCTGAAATGCTCCAGTTTCTATTGATTTTTAGGTCAGACATCTCTCAAATAATTGATTTCTGCATCGATCAGCTGCTCCATCTTTCTTTCCTTACCTGAAATGTCCGTCTGCAAAAAGTCCCACTGGAGTTGGACGCGTTCGTTTAGCAGACTGATGCAAAGGCCGAGCAGGATGCCAACGGCCACGCCGGTCAGCAGGGAGTGCTGGAGGCGGAACAGGGCCCGGGGCAGGCACAGCACCTTGCGCATCTTGAGCCGGTCGAAAAATCAACCGGAACTCAGCCGGTGATACATAAATGGCAACAGATCTCGCGGAAATGGGGAATTTTGGCGCTGTTTGGGTTACTGCCTTTTCTTTGGGTGAGATCGATAATTGAAAAATGGACGACTCTGCGGGGGAGCAAAAGGCGATGGGCGACGGGGGGAGGGAGGGAAATGTGCGGAAAGGGCGAAGGTTGTGTTTGCGCAGCAGAGTGAGTCCGTCTGAGAGGATCGACAAAACAACACTTGGAAAGAACAACAGCACAACAAAGGAGGACATGTTCTGCTGTCGTTCATCAGAGATTTATTTCGATGTCCCGAATATTAGTCGAACGGTCGAATCCGAACTCCGAACGTGTTCTGCGCCTTCACATCCCTTCACCCTCCGTCGGAGTCTGCGCCCTCTTTTCTCCGTCCTCCACATCCCTCTGCCCCCTCCGCTGCCGTCCGCCGGCCACTCGGAAGAGCACGTAGCAAATCTCGTCCAAATGCCTCGTCCGCCGCAGCACCGGAGACCGCTTCTGAAACGTTTGCGCAATTCCCCCCGAAATGCCGAAACCGACCGCCCTCTCGGCGCAGAGCAGCAACAGGCCGGCCAGCTGGCCGTCCTGCTCCAGCGACTTTGAGTTGTGCTGCAGAGAGTCGGCAATCGACTGCCTCCAGATGCTGCTCATCTGTTCCCTGTCGCCGACGTTTTGGTCTGAACCATCGAGATCAAATCGATGGATCCTTTTTAGAATCTCTCACTGAACGAGAGCCAAGTGCCCGCTCTGACCATTGAGAGAGCCACCGCCACAAGAAATGCAGCAATTGCGCATAACAGGGACTGAAGCGACATTTTATGCGAATAATGGTGGTAAATGGGGATTTCTACATGCAGTCTAAATCAAAAAAGCTGAAACAAGGGGAATAATATTTATTGGTCAAAACATGGAATGTTTGCATTTCCAATTCTGTTTTTGGCTCTCCCCTTTCAACTCAAACGACATTCATGACTTTGCCGGAAGTGTGAGGGCCATTTGCGTAGTCTAAATGCGCCGGCTATATATTAATGCAAAACTTGTTTAGTGCCCCGGTACTGAAGCCATTTCTATTTCTGTGCGAGAAGGAACGAGAAGATAGGTATGTGGAGGAAACGAGCACATTATTCCGATTGTGACGAGAGGCAAGAGGGAACGGGTGATTGGGGCTGGCTGACCAACGACCGACGGAATTAGCGCGAAGAAGATGCAAATTACGGAAAACATTTCGGCGATGATTTCGCCGAAACGGAAAAATCCAATTGGCGGGCACTCCGAAACAAGTCAATGCCTAGGGTCAGCGGCAATAGCCGAGAGAACACCTTCACTTTGCATTGCTAATTGCGCTGGGGAAAGGCGGGGAAATGGACAAACTGCAAACGCGCAAAGCGAGAAAATGGGGGAATGAATCGGGGCCCAAAGTTCAAAAATTATTTAATAGAGAACACCTCATGGTTTGTGACTGGCGCTGATTGGTGCAATAACGCCCAGGGGAAAGTGCCTTAATCGGGTTGTTGGCCGGAAGCAAGGGAACGGCCAATGGAAAGAGGGAGTACGAGTGAACGAACAGTCGGCGACGACGTCACGCCAGAGTCAGTTCCAACAAAAATGGCAACACATGGACCTCTAAAAGGCAGGCCTATCCCCTGTACCTAAAAAGAGAGCGACGAAATTAGTAGTTTTGGACCAAACAAGTGCGCAAATAATCAATCCTCACCGAAAAACTAATCAAAAGTTTTCAATTTTTGGGAGGCAAACTAATTTTCGAAATTTAAAAAATCAAACGGAAACTATTACAACAAAAGCAACTTTAACAGTGAAATCCACGCAACTCAATCCTTTCTTCAAGCAGAGTGCTCATCTTAATTTTGCGCCTCTCAAGGTGTAATCCGTTTTGGGTCGCGCGGGAACAGCGACGCCAGACGCACATTGCCCAGGCCCAGGAAGAGCATTGTGACGCGCTCAAGTCCTGAGAAGTGGGGTTGGGCAGGATCTGTTCATTCATTTGGCGCGACCTATTCCGCCGCCGGCATGCGGCGGACAGCCGTACTTGAACGCGTCCACATAGGACTGGATCTTGGCCAGGTCGATGGCGTGCAGCTTGGCGCGTTCCGTCAGCAGCGCCGGCTCGTGGATGCGCTGGGCGCCGGAGATTATCTCCTCTCCTGCGGGGGCAGCTCAGAAAACAAACTCTAGACTGCGCCTGCCTCGCATGAACATGTCGTAGCTGTTCGAGTACTTCGCGTCCCTCGGGTCGGGCATCGTGTAGAACGGGCGCACCGCGAGCGGGTACTTGTCCAGCGCGTAGAAGTCGGTCTTGTACTTCTCGCGCACCTCAACCGTCCCACTCCCTTCCTTCCATTGCTTCTTGGCTCACCAGCTTGCCCAGCAGTTTCTCGTTCGGGGTGCTCAAGTCCTCCTCGTCGCCCTGGTCCACGCCTGCGGCGCGCAACATTTCAACCGCCTGCGGAAATCTGGAATCCTAACATTCCCCCGGCTCTTCCCCTCCCGTTCGCTGACTGCAGAATGAGTGGCTCTTGCGTGAAGAGGAACGGCTCGCTGGGGTACTGGCGGCGCACCGCCTCAATTTCGGCCGCGTAGTTCGTTTGCAAATGCGTGAACAGTTCTGTGAACATGGCACAGATGGTGTGGACTACCTGAATGCTCACATCAAAGTGCGGGAATAGTTCAGAATTCCGGAACCAAACAATCCATTCCTACCTCGTGGTAATGGAATTTGAACGCCATTTCCAAGTCGAGTCCGACAAATTCGGTCAAATGTCTGAAAACGTAGAATCAGAAGATTCCATTTTGGATTTCCACTTTACAACCGCTAAATTGCCGATTAAATTTCAGCACCTGTGGGTGTTGCTGTCCTCGGCTCGGAACACGGCTCCGATTGTGTAGACGCGTTCAAAGTCGCCGGCGATGGCCATTTGCTTGTATAGTTGCGGCGACTGGGCCAGGTAGGCGGAGCCCTTGAAATAGCTGACCTGCAAAGGGACTCTTGAACCGGCGGAACGCGAATGTGCGCTGCCTCAAACACGTTGGCGCCCCCCTCGCTGGCCGCCGAGATGATCTTGGGTGTGTGGATTTCGGTGAAACCGCGTGCTGACAGGGCCGAGCGGAACGCGTCGCAAATGCCGGCCTGGACCCGGAACACGGCCTGGCTGGTCGGAGTGCGCAGGTCGAGCACTCTGCGGGACGTGCGGATTTAGCAAGCGGATTCGCCCTCGGCACCGGTTGTCCAGACGGGTGTCCAGTTTGACCACGGCCAGTTCCTCCTGGTCGTTGTCCGGGCGCACGGCGTCATCCATCTGGAGCGGGAGACGCGGCTCCGCCTGGGACACGATGAACATCTTCTGGATCTTGACCTGAACCGAGAACCACTCACACCCCCCAAGTGTTCCGCGCGCATACCTCAACATCGCTCTGGCTACAGCTCGAAATCGGCTGGGGCGTGCGTGTCACCACTCCGTAGACGTCAACGATGGATTCCTGAGCCCAGGTTCAGCCTCGGCCAGCATTTGCGACTACCTTGGGAATGCCCTGCACGAACTTGACGAACTGCTTGCTGATATCTGCGCCCACGAACAGCACTCCCTGGACGCTGTGGATGCGCTGGCGGATCTTCACGAAACAGTTCTTGCCCTTCCCCCGCGAGTCATGGACGCGTCCGCGCAGCCAAATCTGGTAAAGGCGATGTTTCCTGTTGTCCCCGAACGTAAATTGCTCGCCTCTTTTCCGTCCAACTGGGTTCCGACCTGGCCGATGTCCACGAACTGAACCTCCTCTCGCTTCTCCGAAGACTGCACAAGGCCATAGGAGCCGTAGTTGGCGGCGGACACATCCTCCTGCTGCTGCTGGTCGACCATTTTCCTGATTCTGATTAAAACCGAATGCAAATGAATGGATGGGAATATCTGTGACAAAACATCTCGGAATTGGGGGACAGATCAAAAACGCTCATTTATTGCTCAATTTCGTGATCAGGGTCACATAAAAATACGCCCAAGAATGCTGCAGCCGCGTCCCGTATGGAGCAAGAGGACAGTGGGAATGGAGACACAACAACAAATATAATATATCTGTAAATTGCGACGAGATCCAAACAGTCATTCGCCCTGTTTGGGCAGTTCCTCGGGCAGTGCATCTTTCACGTGGCGCGGAATTTGGTCCAAAAACGCCTGAATAAAAAATTATGATTTTTTTAATTTTCATAATTTTGAATATGAAGTCTTAGTCCTAAATACGTTTTGCTTTTTTGGTAAAAATAGCAGGTTAAAACCCCGTGGTCTATTCCCGGAGCAGTGGCAAGGACTCCGCCGCTGTTCTGCAGCTGAACTCCCTCGTCGTAGCGCAGTTCGCGTCCAGAGACATCGGTCATTCTGCCTCCTAGTTAGCGCTTCTATTTATTAAAATTCCCACATAAACACGTACCTGCCGCAATGAGAAGAGCTTCTGGCGCCGCCGTATCCCACTTCTTGCAGCCGCCCGAAGCAAAAACGTAGGCTGCGGCGCCCTCCAAGCAGCGCAAAACCTATAATCAGAATGAACAGATGGACCGGCGGGTGAGACTCAACCTTAAAACCGGCGCCACCAACCCGTTCCACAGAGTGCGCCACTCCCGCATTGATCAGCGCGTTGAGAGCGTCGTCAACGATAGGCGTGGAGTGCGACGCACTGCTCACCACAGTGCGCTGAGATAGTGCCTCTTCAGCTGCGGAATCGACATTCACCTCCTTCAGCTTCAGAGTTTGAAAGGTCCAACCAGAATTCTTTTTGGCGGTGCCAAACACGTCCACACCGACGATGCCCCAAACTGTGCGGCCTGAGTCCGCTGTTCCGTTCTTCGAGTAGTAGGGCTGGTGCACAACTCCGGCCACTGGTCGTCCCGCGCATGTGATGCCGATAAGCACAGTGACCTGCTCTAGCAGGGCTGAAAACGATTTGGAATTAAACTGGGTCTAAATTCTGAATTTAGCCAAGAAAACCAGACCAGGATTAGAAAGTGCTTTGGTGAACTCAGAAGTGCCATCAAGCGGATCCACCCAGATAAGAAACTGAACATTGGTGATGAAAAATTGGGTCCAATTGGCAGTCTCCAAAATCCCAACATCTTCCTCCTTGAGGCCTCGCAATGCTGCCGGTACTTGAGCGTCCATTTGCAACACTTCCATCGACACCGCAGTCTCCAAAGTAGGCACTGCAGACGTGACTTCTTCTTCGCCGATGATCTTAAGCCGACTGCCAAATTTTGCTTGAAGTGACTTCTCTATGCAGTACTGAGCCGAACTAAGTGTGCCGATAAATTTTCTATAACTAAAAACAAAACGTCAGTACCGATCCGCTTCAGTTTGCAAATCCTTTGAGTCGCCCTTTAAATCCTTGTTCACAATTTTGAGGTCGCCAACACTCATCACATGCTAGCACAAAATGTTGGCATTTGAACTTGAATTTCATGAAAATAATACCTTAATTATGCCTCCAGCAGTCTCGGCTATACGGACGGATGAAGCGACCAGACGAGTGACAAAGCAGGAAGTGTTCCAAAGCATTTCTAAATCGCTCATTTTCTCTTTCTGAAATGCATCAATATTATTAGCCCTATTCCGCTAGATGCCAGATAATAATATTCAATTCAGTTAACTTTCCTGCCCAAGTTTGCTTTCGCAATTTTGCATCATCCAGTAACTAGTAAGTAATACCTATGATGCTATGATCCTTGATCCCATCCCTGCAAAGTAAAAAATAAAACTTGTATGAAAATATCTTTCAGTTTTGTTCTTCCGCTAATTCCGGTTCCCGATTCCTGACAAGAGATTTGATTTGATTCAATCCTTGTTCCTGCTGATCTCCTTTTCTCGAATTGGTGTGATTTACATTTTACTAATTTAACCTCATACACATACTAATACCGAAATCCAAATTCAAAATCTCAAAATGAGTGGATCGGTCGCATCTACCTCATCCTCGTCGCATACCGAACCAGAGCTGGACTACAAAGAGTAAACAGCAAAAAAAAGTCAAATCAAACATTAAACACGCTTAAGGTATGAGCGACAACGTGAAAGCTGCGTCGCGAAAGTACTTTATTCTGACCGTAAATTCTACGAATCCCGCAATTTGTTGCATAAAAAACGTCTAACGCATGTACATAAACTAGTTAAAGATATGATAAATAATTGATAGATCAACCCATTGCAGATAGAAAAACTTCAAGATGATTTTCTGAATCGACGGAACGAGATTTTCTCGAAGCGGAAAGCAGAACTCTATGAGGAATACAACTCAAAGAAAATGGTTATTGTATACAAAATACAATTACTCAATTACCTAAACATGTACATTCGAGATATGGAGCAAATTATTGTAGAAATCGGAGACTGTGCGTTCCCTTCGACTGAAGGCGTTGAACCACTCTGTGATGGCCGAGCGGCAGTATGCAGAGCAAAATTTGGCCAACGACGAGGAATTGGCGCGAGAATCGGTCAAAGATTTGATCAGCGCAAAGTTTAAGCAATTGGACGAAGAGGAAAGGGAAATGCGAGGTGAACAAAACCAACCATCTATCCAAATTGTTGACTTATTTATGTATTTAGCAAAAGTACGAAAGGAACTCAGAGCCTCGCGAAAAATGCACGAACAGCAGAGGAAACAGGCAAAACGGAGTGAGGAGGGTGTAAGTCGGTACTTGGAAAAGGTATTAGAATTGGACGCGGGCTGGACACTTCTAACGACTAAATTTTAGGAAAACGGCAAAAAGAACGGCCCCAGGTTGTGGCGTGATTTGCCAGCGATGATCACTCTTCTTCCGCAGAACAAACTTAACAAAGACTTGGCTATTTTGCTTAAAAAATAAAACTGACATTTCAATGTCCGAAGACATACATACGTATAAATGAGAATCTCAAATTTAATAGTTTCGGCAAAACTATAATCAAACGAAACAGTAGTAAAATGTACACCGTCATAAAGCCGGTTATGGAGAAAATGAGATCTGTATTTCCAAGCAAAGATTAAATTTCTCCGAGTAGGCTAACGGTCTTCCACTTTGCGCACCCTAAACTGATTGGAGAGGGCGACCAGACAATTTCTCCTGCAGCAAAAGTAGCCGACGCGGTAGACCGCGCAGCTGAGGGGCTGAAATTCGGCCACCAAGTTCCTCTGGTCGTCGAAGGGACACGTGAAGGTGTAGACCCAGCTCAGCGGACGAGACACCGAGTCCACGGGGGCGGGGAACACTCCAATCTGAGTTTGAGCCGTGGGAGAAGGGACTGCCCCTACCTACCCAGTCAGTGGCGGAGCACTCCTTGTTCCAGAGGTCCTCCGGAATCTGGACCCGACACACCAACGGGATGAACTCCTCCCACGTGCAGATGTGCTGCACTGAGCAAGGCCACTGTCCTCTGAGCGAGGACGGCTCGATCTGTGTCTTCAGGGAGAAGCGCGCAGAAACAGGGAAATGGTCGGAGGTGGTGATGGAGCGGCACGAAGAGTAGTTGAGCAGCGACAAATGGTCCGCATCCCCTCGGAAGAGTATTCGATCGCACCAGGACGGGATCCTGAGTGTGTCGTAGAGACCGGAACCGACCTCAAAATAAGTAATTGATTTATATACCTATTTCTGCCAAGATTGGCTGAACAGCGATCCGATTTAGTGCAAAATTATCTATTTAATAATGCCATTCACCAATATGCGGTAGCTTGGCTTGAATGCGATTTCTGCCTCTCTGTATCCGACGAATGCTTCGTGTCTTCTGCGCGATTTCGTCAGTTGGTCATGTTCCTCCACCAGTTTTTGGAGCGCTCCCTCTTCCCCGTCTTGGGAAATTCCGTCCAACTTGGCGATAAATTGCGTGGAGTTTTCGAATCCTTCGACCCTCGAATTCATGTCTCCTTGCCAAATGATGTATTTTTTGGGCGTTTTCTCTTCCGGAAAAGTGCACTCCAGGGACTTGTGGTACTGTTTGACGCGTTCTTGGTGGTACTTTTCGTCCGCGTAAAAGTGGCTTGTGACAAAGACGAGGACTGCGCCGAAGCGAAACTTGAGTTTGGTCGAAATGGTGCCCTTGTAGCCAAAGGCACCGAACATTGTGCTGCGACACCAACGGTTCTCTATGTGCTCGGTCTAAAGTGTTGGTGACCAAATCCCGTCATCACAAGTTTTGAGGAACAGACCAAATTCAGGATATCGAGCGAGATGTAGAGGAGCAGCATGTTGGAGGCCAGGGTCAGTTTGTTCGCTAGCGTGAGACCCCGCTCTGCCATCCACGGCGTGATTTGTTCGGACCAGCTATTTTGCGCTGCGGTTGTCTTGAACATCTCTGCGTGCGGAATTTCCTAGGACAACGAAAAGGAATTGTTGCTCAATTTTAATAGTGTTACTTGCATCGCAACACAAACAATTTTTGCGTCATCCACCGCCAATGACTCGCTGTTAAGCCACGCCTAAATTTCGGTATACACATAAAATGAGAATTCATTTACCTGCACATTTTCTTTGGAAGGCCTTTGCTTATTCACATTGTAGGTGAGCGTCGCTACTCCCCAATGCTCAATTTCGGCATTCATCTAACAATCATTAATTGAATTGAAAAATGCGAAATCAAAAGCGCGTGGATTAATTTGCTATCAAAATTTGACCAAAATTAGGCCGTTCAACCATTCTGGACAAGGTCATGCATGTCAAATGTCGAAGTCCCAAAAATAATAGAAAGTCCTAAACTTCTATATCAAATTTGAATTCTCTTTTCTCTCAATCAATAATCTTCCGATTTATTATCCAGAAAATTATATACTTTTTTCGTTTATTCGCTGCTTCATTAATGCATTATTATAAGGTAGCATAGCCTTTATCATTATCCTCTGTTTTCATTTTTATCCGCATGGCAACTTTAGGGTTCAGATTCAGAGGTGACGCCTGCGCAGGGCAGCCGCATGGGCAAGTTTGCTGTAGGCGGTCAGACGACGCGAATAGGCATTTGCACTGCCGGCGGCTGTCGGTACAGCAATGGAGCCACCAACAGCGGCGGCACTCGGGCCAAAGTTGTTCAGGGCAGCAGTGCCTTGAATACAGCTACTTTTCATATTAAAAACACTTTTTACCAGAATTTCCAGGTGCGCGTCTCCCGCCGCTGATAGGCGCATTCTCGCCCGGATATGCGGCACGCCCAGGGCCTTGGCCGTTGGAGCGCTCCGGGCAAGGGCAGTACTCCGCGTCGGCGCCGGGGCCACCACTGAATCCGGGCGCCCCGGGCACTCCGTCCCGGCCGCTCTCGCCAGACGGGCCCGATGGACCTGGCTCTCCAGGATATCCTTGGGTATCGTGCAATAGAGATTGGATCCTCCGGGTGCCCGTCCAACCTGGCGGCGCGTCGTCTCCTCGTTCCCCTGGCGGTCCCTCGTCGCCCACAATGCCCGGTATTCCGGGCTCTCCCTTGGCCCCGGGCACTCCTTTTGCATAGCCGATGCCCTATTTGATTGCGTGGACATTAAATGGTTTTGAAATAAAATACTAATTGAATTATACGTCCTCGCCCGGCACTCCCTTGGGGCCGGCGTCCCCAACATCGCCCGGGTAGCCGATCTCGCCCTCTGGACCCTCATCGCCCGGTTGCCCATCGCGCCCGGGGAAGCCTGGCTGTCCGCTGGGCCCCTTCTCGCCGCGTTGACCGCGGGGCCCTTTGTACCCGGGAGGACCAGGAGGGCCGGAGGGACTGAAGAGCGCCACATTGGTTCCGAATTATAACCAAATCTCGAGTGATTTTCGGACAGAAGCGGACCATGAAGGGCAGCTGGGTGATGGCCCATAGGAGGCACCGGCCGGTTGTCCCGGTGCGCCGGGCTGTCCCGACTGTCCATTTTGGCCTGGCTCTCCAGGGTAGCCGGGGGGCCCCCTCGGTCCTTGTGGGCACAGCGCAGAGTAGACAGCGGAGGTCACGCGAATGCTGAAGGGTATGGAATTGCCCCAGACTGGCATTCTGTTGTGCCTGCTGGATGTTGCCTGGGGAAAGGTGCTCGGCGCTGCCTGCTGTTCGTACTGGCGACGCTCACGAGCGTGTTTGGCCCGCGTGGACTCGCTCTCCACCATGATGTCGCCCCACATTTTGTTGCCCTGCAACAAAAAGTTTGTACTTGTGAGCACCCGTTCCATAAGAACATGGGCAACCAAGTCCCTGTAGACTTTGAATTGCTGCGCCAACTCCTTCTCCAGATTGGCCAGATCCAGAAACAGCACTGAAGTGCCGACGAGCAATGTGCTGAGCGCAATCACGGCAAACGTGGCTGCTGCCGTGAGCGCATTGTTGGGCAGATTGCTCATTTGCCTTAACAAAAAGAGTGAGAGAGACGCCCGGAATTTTGCCTAGGTTTGTCTGCGAAATAAATGACTTGAGGCGGCTGTGAAAGTGGTACATTTTATATAGCAGGGGCATGCATGGTCATGTTCTGGCGCTGTCTCGTTTCTCCCTGTCCATGCCAAATTGGACGCAACTGGGCGTGATGGAAAGCAACGTGTGATGTTCTGCCGATGGGCGACGCTATCTTCAAAGCAGATCGCCGCCACGAGACATGAAGCCGGAAAATGTGGAAGCGGACATTGCCTGCCTCATCATCCATAAAAGTGAGATTAACGGCCGATGAACTCAGTGGTGTGTGAATTGAGTGAGTGAATTCCGTCGGATCCCAGCGATCAACTTTTGTTGATTTTAATGTTCGACCCCAATAAAAATATTAGTATTTTAGTTTACACATCTTCCAGTGAAAAATCAGCAGCATTTTGTAAAACTCTGAGCAAAGGGCGCGAGCGGCCAAACAATGGAACGAATGAATCGTTTATTCTGGGATGGCCGGTAACTTACAATGGAAAAGGAATGAATAAAATGGGGGATGCGCCACTACGTACGACTAACTGTTGGGGCGAATTTTGTTAACGCGTAAAATGTTAGTATTTCTGTTTTTGGTATCGTTTTTATTGACGCTGGGGTCGTCAAATGCAAGGGACTTGTCCACAGTGTTAAAGGCCAGGTAAGCTCTTCAATGTCCCGACCAAATTACGAAATTACCTTTTTTGTCCGGCCCTTACGGCTACCCCAATTTATTTTTGATTTAGGCCCACCACCATCTTTACGACGACAACAGGACGAACATCGGTCCTTGTTGGCGGCACTACCACGCCAATTCTGAAGTACTCATTTGCGCCTTGTCGCGATGATCCAAATCCGCGGCATTGCTGCGTGATTTGGCCGCACTCTTTCGGTTGTTGCTTCGACTTTGAAGTGGCGGTGCACCAGAAGTGTTGCGATGCGCACCCAGAATGGGCTGGATGCGAGAATACGGGTGAAGCTGGGACATCGGGAACAACGGCAATGGCAACGGGAACGGAGATGGCAACAGGCCCTGGAGGAAAAAAAGAGTCGGAGTCCGAATCAACTGCCCCCACGAGCCGAACACCACCAGTTGAGCCGTCAACCACATCCGCTGAAGGAGAAAACGACTGTGGCAACAACGAGAACTGGGTTGCGTGGGAGGGGCACAGCTATTGCGTATATTTGTTTTTTCCGATTGTAAAATCGATTATTTTTTCCACTCGGCAGGCCGAACCCGGTGACCCCTACTGCAGCGAGTACACGCCAGAGTTTGGCCGGGCCAGGTGTCGGCAGATGGGCGCAGAGCTGGCCTCGATCCACAGCAGAGCGGAGAACGAATTTGTCATAGGTGCCATAATATTTAGTTAATTGTTGTTCTACGGCAATAAATCCTCCCTCTAGGATTACTCAAAGCGACAATTAACGATCCAAATCGCTGTTCTGCGTGCGATTCACTCTGCAAAAATTCAAATAAGCCATCTGCAGCCTTTTGGATTGGGCTGAAATTGCTGAATCGATCAGCCACCGCCTTCGGGCAGCAGTTTGTGGACGCAAGTTGGTCGGATGCGAGTCCGGTGGACTACGGCGGAGATCTAGCGAATGCCGAAGGGAGGGAGCCATGGTATCGGGGGGCGTTGCGCCAGAGTGGGGGCAAGTGCACGCAAATCTTCGGCCTTCTGCACATTCGCTCACATGATGTTGGTTTGGGATTTAAAACGGAAATAACAGTGGCCCTCTATCGGTTGCCAATTGCCACATGGCTTCATCTTTTACATATTGTTATTTTTCATTTGCTTAGAAGTGGGGCTGGATGGACGTCAAATGCGATGGCATGAAGTATGTGGGCTATTTGTGCAAAAAGAAGAATTAAGAATTAATCCGTAATGAACACATGACATTTAAACTTCCTCTGGACGGTATGAGTGTGTATGCCTTTTGCTTGAGAAATTCGGCGAACTTTTCATTAAACAGTTCGTTCATTTTTGTTTGCTAAATTATTAAAATTCGATTTACTAAAATAAAATTATGAAAATGAAAAACAAGATTTCACATGTGTTTTGCCTAGTCAACACCAGTTTCGCCTAGGCATTACCGGGACGAAAAAATATTATGCCTTTTTGGAAGAAATAATGGGTTTTAACGTTTCAATTTTTCAAATTTTTTGAAATTTCGTAATCGAATAAGAAATAATTCGTGAAAATTCTTAAAAATCGATCTTTGTAGGAGAAGGAAACAGGCAATGACACTTTGGGGTTGGGCTTGGGGGGCTAGGGTTGGGTGGGTCTTGAGTTCTCACAGTCACTGCCGAATTTAGGTAATGTGCCCTATTGGAGTGCTTTTCTAATTTGGAAAGTAATTCCCCCTGGTCAGGATTGAATCGGGCCCAATCAATATTAAATTATTCCCCCCCCCCCCCCCAGAATTTCGCTCTCATTTTACACCGAACAGCGAGAAGAACAGCATCTCCAGCGTTGTCATCGTCCACCGGTTGGGCGGGCTGAACGCCAACAAATGTGCGGGGCAAATTGGTGTAAAACGGGGGTAACAATGGCCCAAATGGATTCGCCAAAATGGGACTAGATTGGGATTGGCACCTGAACAGCTGAGATTTTGAGACTTTTTTAAAGTCGAATTATTTTCAGGTTTTACAAAATTTGTAAATTTTTGGTTGTTTGGATCTAAAAAATGCAAATAAATTCCTTCAAATATCTATCGGTCCCCAAGAAGTTTCATTCCTTCCAAAGGCATAATTCAAAATCTTGTCCCTCAAGCAAGGGTATTGGGTTCATTGGTTAGTGGTGGGGATAGCCAGGAATTTGCGAGGGGGGAGGGGATCATGGGGAGGCTGTTTTGTCCCGCTCGTCGGCGCAGCTAGCATGCTTAATAAGGCGACTCTTAAACTTGAGGTTTGCAGAAAATTAATAAATTCGTTCTCGAACTGCCCGAACTCGATAGCCTCGAGTTCATCCGACCAATCTACAATGAGCAATGAGTTATGAATGAGGTTATATGACCTTATGACTCCGAAGTAGGAGGTGGTGTGAGGTTATATTTTTGTCTCCATCTCAAAGAGAGAACATGACGCGACAGATATAGTGCACTGGGGAGGAAAGAGATGTGACGAGGCAGCTTGCTTGCTCCATTCTGCTCTCTTCCCCTCGGCAGCAACGCGACATTTTGCTTTGGGACCGTTCTTGGGTCTCTATATAAGCGGGTTCGCTCTCAACAAGAATGTTCATTCCAAATGGACATATACTAAAATTGGAACAATACAGAGAAGATTAGCATGGCCCCTGCGCAAGGATGACACGCAAATTCGTGAAGCGTTCCAAATTTTTCGACTTTTTCCATTTTGGACCTCTGGATTCACTTTTTAATCCGAAATTTTCAAAATTTTCAGTTTTTGCATATGTTTGGCTAACCAAGTTGACCAAACCAACTCTACCATTCGATTCCTCTCGCCGAGCTGAATCCAATGATACTAAAATCAAACCGATCTGACTAATATTGACAAAGTTATGACATTTCAAATAACTCATCACAACAGACTTTTTGCAGCGCCTCCTGAATTTCATTTCAATGGAACAGCTGGCCTAATTTTAGTCACACATGGGGTAATTCGGGCCTCTGAATACGAATCTGACATCGGTTTTGCAACTTTCCTCTTTGATCTGTTCGAAATCATAAAAGTTAAACTGTTGAACACCGTATGAATTTGAAAATTTTCGCATTTCTTGTTTGTCTTGGCGTTTTGTTTTCAAATTTTTAGTATCCATTTTCTCTTTTCTCTAGCCATGATTTTTCGGCCATAGCCCACAATTGTTAAAACAAAGTCAAAAATTAATTATAAGAAAATGAAATTCCATCTTGTTCGCAGTGCAAATGTAAGTTTTATGTTATAAATATTAAATGCCTCAACAAAGCGTTAATTAAAGCAGAAGTTTTTGCCTTGTACGAAGGCACAGCAATCACGCCTTTACTCATTTTCTTCGGCACTCCAGTCGGGCGGCCATGGAGATCGTCAGGCAAAGCCCAATACCAATATTCTCGAGAAGGCCAAAGGATTGGAGGATTTGCCAGCTGATTTCCAAATGCTGCAAGAACAGTTCTCAGACGGCGGCTATGTGTAGGCACTGGTCATTGAAAATGTGTTATCTGATTTTGGACAGGGATCCACCCGGAAAGGCGGTCGGAGCCGAGTCGCGCTATTTCAGCAATGTCACAAGTCCCGTTTATGAGGGGGTCGCCCGCAAATTGGGGTACAAGACCAGACGAGGATTTCAGCGGTCGTAGCTCATGGATAAACCACAGAGACCAGCAGGGAGGGGAATACTACCAATACCTGCGGACGATAGAATACGTGACTTCGCTCCAAGATAACATTTATGATGATTGTAAAGATGATAGATGAAAGCCATCATGTACACAGTCTTATTTCATTTACTCATGTTTACCAAACAATCTTATTTTTTTGAGAAATGAATTTTACTATTTCTTAGGTATAGGCCAGGGAAGTAGGAGTCAAATGGATTTGAAGAAGGTCAGCTATGTTAAGCCTGACTACGCGGCAGATCGAGAAAAGGACAGACGGCTTTTGCACATTGCAACCAGGTATTGCTGTTGTTTTGTAGAGTCATGGATAGAATACCCCCAAATTTGCGCCTCAGAAAAAAAGTCGACATTTGTGCCTCAGGCCAAAATTCCTAACACCCAAATTTTTTATCTTCTCTCTGATAATCCCCTAGTTGGATCTCTCATGGTCTCGGATCAAAAAATTGGCGAGCTAACGTATGCAATACATACACTAGTAATTCATTACTACGCCTCTCCCCGTTTAAGCCCAAGTCCTAGTCTAATGTGTAGCCAAGCAACTTTGTAAGCTTAAGCTTATTTCTAAGCCTAAAATTAAAATATTTTTCGTTGTTTTTGAATGTCGATTTTGGCCTCTGGCGAAAATACGATTAAATCTACTATTTGGGGGTATTTTGTCACGACACCGTTTTGTATGTGTTTGATCCTCAGAGATCAATTTAGGGGAGTGACTCAATTGTTTAACGCGGTCGCTGAACGACAAACATTCCTCGAGAAAAAAGTGGGCCAAATGGCTGGCCAACCGAGGAAGGAAAGGAAGCGAATCGTTGAGGAGCTTAGGCAATACGATTTCCAAGAGGGACTCAGCAAGAACGCGCCGAAGATAAAGAAGCCAAAAACCAATGCAGAAATTAAACCGAACAAGGAAGAATTGGAGGCGGACGAAACGCTGGACGTGAGCGGAATTTCCTCGGGCGTGGACGAAGACGCCACAGATATTGAGATCAAGGAAGAGGCTGAAGATTGATATGTTTATTCTTGTTTTCTTATAAATTTGTGAAAATGCCCAGAAAATATACACTTGCATTGGCTTAACGTTTACCTAATGCATCCGCTTCAAAATCCACATCCGGCAATTTTCTGGAATTTATCATTTTTTGTTTTAAGGAGGAAATGCGTGTTTCTCCAGGGAATTACACGTTCAATTGCAGCGGTGAACTGGTGGACGAAGTGAACGTTTCCAATTTTGCCTCTTTTTTAAGTGCTCAGGTGTTTAGAATGGGGACGTCTTCAAGTTCACCACTCAAGAGGAATATGAGCGGCTTTGTGACGAAGTGACCGAACAAGTTTATGAGAGGCTTACCGCACCACCATATTCACTGAGGAAGGTGAACCTATCAGGAGAAGAGAGCATTTCACAGGTAAAGAGGGTTGTTCCTTAGATATGTGTTCATAATTCGCCTCCGTTAGAGCGACTCCTTTGTGTTCATCTCTCCAAATTTTGCCACTGCCCATTCACTTGTTGTGCTCATTCATGGATCTGGCGCTGTCCGCGCAGGCCAATGGAGTCGGAGGTATTTGTTTGTTTTGCACGCTTTAAACAATGAACAACTTGGCATCAATTTGGACTGATAATCAACGAGTCGCTGGAAGTTGGTTCTCAACTTCCATATGTGAGGAATTGTTTGGAGAAGGGTTGGGCCGTTCTGGTGATGAACACTAATGACAACAAGTACGCCGATGGGCACGGAGAGGAGGCGCCAAAAATGGTGGTTCTGCAGCCTCATTAGTTTCGAATCACCGGAATTGCTTGATCCACAGGGAAGTCCGAACGCGATCGAGCACGGACTCAATGTTTGGAACAACCTTGTGATTGGACAGTCCCCGGCAAAAGACGTGGCTATAGTGGCGCACAGCTTTGGAGGAGTAGTGACAATGAACATTGTGAGTGAGGGGCTTGATAGGAACGAACACTTTCGATGCATCAGCTTCGGCACCTGCATGAGAACCGGATACGGGTCATCTGCTTGACGGACGCCATGTTCGACCCAGAAATACTGGACAGGGACAATCTGCGCCATCTGAGCGTGCGCAATTGGGTCTGCTCCAGCAAACCATTAGATGAACCGCTGAACAACGACGAGGGCGGCATAAGCTGCTCGGCGGGCACCATGGAACATGAGGTAAAGAGCCCGATCCCGGTCCAAACCAGCCGAAAACCATTTGAGCGATCCTCCGCAATGGCAATGTCCTCTGTGTTTCGACTAATAAAAGAAGCCTTCGGAAAGGACGGAGATGGGTAAAAGTCGACTGTCCAACGTAAGGCAACTATGATCCAAAATCATTCACTCACAAACAATGCATGTTTCAACGATTTTTTATTTTCCAGTTATTTTGGTTTATAAATATGTTACCACAGATCTAAAGATCAAGTTGGGGGAAATTTAGTTCCAACTGAGATCAAGCGGCGGCGGAAAGAAGTGAAGCACTTGATTATTACAAAAGCCAAGAATGCGTACAAGAGAAGAAATCGGACTTTAAAGCTTTGGTGTTCTTTTGGTGGGCTGTCAAGATCGGGAGAAAGAGCCCCACAATGTCAGGCCTTGGTGGTTTGGGCAAAAAAATTGGATTACTAATCAACTGAAAAATGTGCCAAAAGCATAAAAATATGGCATTAAGTGTTGAGGGCGGGAACGAGAAGTGATGAGCAAATGCTTGTGACTGGATAGGCCGATGTGGTGAACGACGAAAGAGGTTGAGGGAGGCAAAGGCGATTCGAGGGACTAGCGGTAAATCTGTTACGCGTCCGGTGTGTTGGTGTTGTTTTAACTCCGCGCTTCAGAATATTTTTGTTCGCGGGCTCTTTGAGTGCAGCTGAGGTAGGATCCGATTGAAGTGGTTGTTGGGGAACACAGTAAGCAGCAGTCGCTCAAGAACCACGTACCTTAATGAAAATGACCAGATAGGGCCAATAACGAATTTGGCACCACAGGCGCCTGTTAAGATGCCGATTCTGCAGTGCTTCGGAGACGTTCTCCACTCCGGACTGGATGGTTGAATTCCCGATGAAGAGCCGCAACTGGTCGGGAACTGCAGAGAGCATCAGGCAGCGTGCGAGGAAACGTGTCTTCTGCGAGTCCAATTGTTCCGACAAGGACCCGTTTGAATCGCCCCAAAATGCTTCCCTTCAAAACCACTTTCGATTTTAGGCGCGAGTACTTCCTTCTGGGACCTGAACGCAATCAAATATTGCGCTACTTGTTCCTCCGAGGTCAGCCAGTTCACTGCGTCGATGATCCGGCGGTTGATGGAGCCCCCGACTGCGGCGTTTAGGAATTGCCGAAGCAGTGCGACCAGGCGCCTCCGAAACCATTGGTTCTTTGCGCGAAGACCGAACACCTCGTCGATCAGGAGAAGCAGCACTCGGAGGGGAATGCTTTCCGCCGAGTCCTCAAAAAACAGACTCAAATATAATATGTTTCTGTAATATTCTCTTACGTTTTCGTCCAAATGGGCGGCCACGCGACTTGAATCAAGCAAATTGCCGGCGGAAGAGGAGCCAGACCGACATCGATGCAGCGACCCGTGTTGTTTGTTGACAGCAGTGTTTCCCTCAAAACGTCGGTGTGTGAAAAGAAAGCAGTCTAGTCTAATCTGGTTGGCATCCAAACCACTCGCCCCCCGCACCTTCAACACACTGCTGGCGGCCCTGTTCAGTTCGGAGCCCATCTTTCCGATCCCGTCAATCAAATCGGAGGGCACTGTAGCCGCTGCCGTGCCAAATGCCTTTACGCCATTCACGATCGGGTTGTTGAAGACCGCGTTGCTCATTGTTTTCGGGAAACTCTCGCGTCCCGTATAATGCTTCGCCGACAGAAAATTGGAGACAATTTGCTCCAGTCCGGGATTGGCGGCAAGCATTGGGGGTTGCAGAATGCACTTGAAATGTGGGGTTGTGACAGATCTAACCCCCCCCCCCCTTTTCCCACATTCATGTATTGGTTGAGGGCGCGACAGCGCTTCTCCAAAAAGCTTTGGTCCAAGTTGTTGAACGTCTTCTTTCCGGGGAAGCTGAGAGTGCGAAGACTGGGGAACTGAATACTTTTTCACTATTTTTCACGCCGAGGGATTCCCACTTTGGCCAGAATCAGATTGTGCAGCGTGTGGAAATCGGAATAGCGCCGGATCACGTTTTGGGAGGAGCCGCCTCGTCCCCCTGCGTCCGATTTGTTCACGCGCACATTGTAAAGAGCGAACAGATTGCGCCCCTGGTGACCGACGCCCAGCATCTCCACGTGCACACTCACTTTGGCCGCACTGTAGCGAAGGAAATTGAAAATACCCCCCATAATAATGGTTCCAAAAATCAGCTGAGGAGTACTTTTCGCGGTTTCCAGTTCCCACCTGACATCTCCAGTCCCATGGGTTCCGGCCAAATCCAGCATCGCGCCCAACTCTTCGATGCCCTCCAGACTGCCCATTGAGGAGGAACTCCCCTCTTCCTCCCCATCTGTTTTCGCCGGTGTCGCAGCAGACAGCGTGCCAATGCCAAGTTCGTCCAGCATCTTCCCGTATAATTTGTCTTTCTTGAAGGTCGGGTAAAAGCGATCCTCGCTACGCAGAATTTCGATCACTTTCTCCTGCACTTGTTCGAACCACATGTCGGGCGGATCATCATTGCGTAAACGGGCCAGAAATTTGTTGATTATCGCCTCATTGAGTGGAACTCGCGTAATCGCCTATATTAAGAATCCGATTTTTCCAAATATTGCAAAAGGGCGCATATCCACCTCTTGCGAAAGGTATTGTTTGTACATGAACAGCGCAGCCTCCCTGATCGTCTCGTGTGCATCCTCGTCCAAAGTTTCACCGTTGGACAAACCCCTCAATTGGTGCCCCATTGACACTTTGAAACCCTGCAGAGCAAATAGTTTTGGCGAAAAATGCCCAAATTCCATACTTCAATTGCCAGATAGAAGTCGATGTAGTTTTGCCCCCCGACCCGGTTCAGAAACTCAACAAAGTGTGCAAGTGCGACTTGGTGTGTGAGAACCACCGTGATCGGCAAATGCACAGCACTGGGGGGACAGTCCGCATCCAGGTTGCTGGCGTCCTCGGCCAAATCCAAACTGGGCAACCGGTTTTTGAGGAGTGCGGCCTGAAATAGGAAACAATGTGGCCTCGAGCCATTCACACACCTTGTCGTCCCCTTTTGCTACGATCGCTTCCCCTGTCTGCTCCGGATAGTTTGCGAGCACGCGCATTCTGCGCTTGATCACGTTTTCCGCGAACTCCAGACTGGTCAGCTGCTGTGCAAAGATGTTTCCTGAAATTTTGGAGGTCATAACCACCTCCGCAGGGCGTCTCTTTCCCACCGTTTTCTCTGTTTGTTCCGCCCTTCGAGCGGAGCGAGTTCGTCTCGTCGTGCACCGACTCGAGTATTGCCTCCAACTCCTGCACCGAGTTGCACTGCTCCAGACTCCCCACAAAGTCGTCCGTACTGATTGGCAGCTCGCTGAGCAACCACACAATCATACGATTCACAAATCCGGGATCAGACAGTTTGTCCAGCAGCGGTATGAACACCTTGGACACAAACACTTCGCGAACAAGAAGGCGCAGGGGACGGGAGCGGAAATCCTCGGAAGGCATCAGCAAGTATAATAGAATGTCACAAATGTCGTGCAAATAGGCTGAAAGTTTGTATGATAAAGGCTTTACTGACATAATCTAATGCATTTAAAAGATTGAAAAATCTGCGCTGTCAAGCCAACCCACCACTTTCATAGGCAGGCGAAGTTGAGACGAGGTCGCGACAATAGCTTCGCTCCATTTCCAGTTCCAAATCGAAGAACACGGACTCCAGGTCATCCAGCCGGGCAGCCGCACTCGCACCCGATAACTCCCTTTGGATTTGGAGTCGCTCTTTTGCCTTCCGGTAGAGTCGCAAATGGGAGGCAAAATCGTCGACTATGTGTCGCGTGAGTAGCGGAACCCAGTCAACTTTGGACAAACTGCAATGATGGCAATAAAAACGTTTTGACAGATCCGACTGAAACCATGTTCTCAAGGCAATCACTGTGCGTCGTGCGGTGCGCTTCAAGCTGGCACCGAATAGTTTGTCGTCGCTCAAGTAGCCGTTATACCACGAATCAATCGATTCTATAAATGGATCGAAAGATAATTCTGTTAAATGACTTTGCAATTGTTTTTAGAAAAACGGAGACTCCAAATTTGGATTTTACCACGCATGATGTTGTCCAGAATCTGCTCCAGAATTGGGTCGAGCACATCCGAATTGGTCATGGCATGTTTATCGGCGTAGATGGACTCATCCGAGAAGCGAGAACTGTCCTTCGCCAACTCCAGTCCCTCGCTGAATTGGAACCTGTGCGCCCAGTCACTAAAAGATCTACGCAGTTCCAGCCGTCGTCTGGCCCCCTCTCGGACAAGGTAAGTGGCAAATGCGGCGAAAAATATGAGCGACACGAAGAGCAGGAAACAGATCCCAGTCGGCCCGATGGTGAACAAGAAGAATACGGCCAGTAGGGAGAGGTAGAGTGTTTTGCGACGAATGGCAGCGGAAGGCATTTCGCCGATTTAGTCTGATGTGGTCGATCCTTTTTTTGTGAGTCGAAACAATTTCATTCTCAATTAATTGAAACTGGATAAAAATAATTAAGATAACGTGGCGATAATTGGGCAGTAAACCAACAAATGAGTGACACCAACAAAACTGTAAATTTAAAATTTACCGCAGAAATTTAATTGCAAACGGGTAAAGTCACAACATCAGCCAATCAATCATATCTTCGTGATGATCTGCGCGTCGGTGAGCGGGACCGTGAGCGAGATCTGCTGCCTGAACGGGAGCGATGGCGCCTGTGTCGACGGCGTTGCGAAGATCTAAATTTCGATCATTTTTCTGAAAACATTAGTGTTTGTTCGATCCAATCCCGAAAAAAGTTTCCGAAAATTTGCTTTCACACATGAATTAAAAGCAGTCATCCTCCCATTGTTTGTTGGCGCACCTGTCCCTTTCCCTCCTCTCCCTCTCCCTGCGCCTTTTTCTCCTCCTGCGCCGCTCGTCCTCCTCTTCGCTATCCTCCTCCCCGTCCTCTCCACTCCCAGAAGATTCTTTGGACAAGCAGGAAAAAGTGGTGGTGGTGCCCAGAGACCGTTTGAGCTGGTGGTCTATCAGTGTGGAGATCGCCTTCGACAGTGCCAAGGGAGATACGGAGACTGACTGCTGCTGCTGATCTAGTACAATTGGTGGCGCCATCGAAGTGCTGGATTCTGGAGTTGCCTCTTCGGAACTGGTTTCAAAATAAAAACGCATTGCTGACTGCTACTTGCTAATTGTTTGGGCGGGCAGTCCTTACTTGCTGGCCGTCCCATTCGTCTTTGCCTTTCTCCGCTTCTCGGCCATTCGCTCATTCAGAATTCGCTCCATGAACAGCCGAGCCCTCTCACGCCGCTCCAGCTGCTTCGAATCACCAACAGCATCACAGATGTTGGTGTCTTCGTTGTTGCTGCTTGCCACACTCCCATCCAGAGGGATTTTTGTGGGCATCAAGTCTGGATTTGGAGGTGAAGAATGGCGAGGAATTTGTATCAGAGAGGCAGGCGGTGCAGGCGGATTGGGCAGTTGGACGGGCAGGGACGAGACAGATTGCTGCTGTTGATGAAGCTGCCATTGAAATTGGCGCACCCGCGACTGGTAAAAGGTGTAGTAGGGACTCCGCGCCAGCAGAAAATGCACCTTTTCTCGGTTGTGCTCTGAAAGGGTGCAGATCCAGGGATGCTAGCCCCGTTCTAATTCTAACCGATCAGTCGCTGTTCCGCCGAAGCTCCGTGCACAGCAACATATTTGGCCGCAACCGTTATACCCGACTCCACCGCTGATTCCGGATTCGGAGGAAATGCTAGAGGTGGTGGCATCGGCAGATAAGGACTCGGACGGCCGTAGAACTCAAAGTGCCACTTGTTGTATTCTACGGTGAGTGTTGGTGAGCATCATCGGTACTATCGCACGACAAGATCCCCCTCACCGGCTATACGTCGCTCATCAGTCTCATACGTTGTGCCCCCTCCGCCGCCCTGTTGCTGTGTCCCAACTCCAACTGCTTCCTCAACCCTCGACTGGTGTGGTCGTTGTTCCTGCGTCTTTTCAACGCCCGGCATAATCGAGTGCAGTCCCTTCAGCAAAGAGGAGTACAGAGTGTTGCTCTACAAACGGGAATTGCTGCATTCTTAGAAATCAAAGCTCTGCTGAAACTTACACTTCCAGAACGATGGAATTGTTCCACCAGTGAGCCCAGATCTGGTCCCGGCGAAGCGGCGTTCTTTTCCGGCTTTTTTGGGGGTGGTCTAGTCACCGGTCCGATGAAGCCGGGTGCCGGAGACGCAGATGAATCCCCTTTCGTGCCTCCCATCAGCAGTGGATGCAAATAGCCATCGTCACTTCCGCTCTCAGAAGATGATGGACTGGGACTCTTCACTGGAAAAGGGAATGCACATATTCAGAGAAATTTTGAATGAATTCTAAAACCCTGTCGTCTCGACGATTTTTGTGGTTGGGGCGTGTATTTCGTCTCTCGGATGAGTTTGCAAATATATTTATCTGAATTTCCAGGAAGAATTCAGATGCAACGCCAACACGTGTTTGCTCACAATACGGGTGCAGTCGATTGTCAAAATCCAGGAAGGCGAACTGTTGCGCATTTTGGCGCTGTTTTGCACGGATAACCACTTCCATTTGGGGCCCTTGGGCCACCACGAATTGAGCTGTGCGTTCAATCAACGCATTTTGGCGCATCGTATCCGGCTGAAATAAATCAGAGGTTAAATTAAAGCGAGACACTTTTACCGTAGCAATGCCCATCGGCAGTTTGAGAGTCTCCGGCTTCTCGTAGGGCTCCTCCTCTTCCTCCCCCTCCGCCACCTCCTCTTCCTCTCCCAACTTGGGCGTGTTTTCCGATTCGTATGTGAATGCAATTTCGGCGCCTTTCCCACGCCGCTGTTCTGCAGAAATCGAGTATAATCCAATCCGAGTGCCGCTGATTGGGCCATTACCCGATTCTTGCCCGTCCCTCTGCCTCTGCTGCATATCCGCGTACATGTCCGCAAACCGTTCTTCCTCGCACAGCTCTTCCTCCAGCTTTTCCGCCGTATCCTCCTCCTCTCCATTTTTGCCGCCTTTGTTTTCAGCAGCCATTTTATTCTCATCGAACTCGTTCAGGGCTCCCAAATAGAGTCGCACGTCATATCTGAAAGCGGTTGGGACGGGTGATGTGCAAATAAACTGAATGGAGCCCAAACACATTTGAGAAGTTTAAAACTGGCAACTTTGAAAGTGGCCAGGCACTGGAACTTACGATCGGCGCAATGTCCGGATCGACCTCACATTGCGATGTGCCCTTCCGCAAAGCCATGGAAACTGAATTGTATTAAATGATTCAATGCTCACTGTGGCAAATGCCAAATTGTCTAGGCCGGCGTAAAAGGCTAGATTCCAAGCTTTTTATGGGAAATTCGGTTGACAAAATTTATAAACAATGTTTATAATCAATTTTACCTGAAGTCAACTCCTGCCGATTGTGCGCACGTCACATTGCTCGGCAACAAAAACCCCACGGATAATTCAACCACGCCAGAGGCGAAAGGCGGGACGACTCACCGATCAATTTTTAGGCTCTCGTCTCCGTTCCACGGTATCAGGAATCGGTTCTCGTCGAATCCAGAAGCGGCAGACGAGCCATCAATTCCACCGATGGGCTGGTGCAGAGTCGCAGAATAGCCAAACACCAAGAAGTCATCCTCCTCGCAACGTCCGCTCGAAGTTCCCCGGTCAAATTCCTTGACGAGCAATTTGAATGGGTACACCAAAAACAGTCACTCAAACCTTGTAACGGCGACTATAATTCGACATCTCTCTTAAGAATTTGTGTTTAAAATATTGTAAATAATATGAACAGGTAATAAATTCAAATGTATTTTTGACTTCTTTGTCAAAGAATGGATCCCTGATGGCACATGTGATTTACTCTCAACTCATTATAAAATTTAAGCTTCCAAAATGAGAATTAAACAATGAAAGTATCAACGGAGGTTGTCAGCCAGATCCTCGCCTCCTCGATAGTATTTGACGAGCTCGGGGTGGATAGGTTCAAACACCTTTTCATCGGCCATACTGACTAGCTGGCCTGGCTGCAGGCCCAAGAATACTTGTACCGGCTTTTTCTCTTCTTTTGCGAAGCTAGCCGATTCTTCTGGCAGAGGATAGTCCACAATTTCGGCCAAACGAGCACGAGAGCCCTCAATCTCCGAAGGATCGGACAAATAACTACAAAAATAGTCGAAATTTTGCGTATAAATTAGGTATATTAAATTGATCAAAGGAGTACCCCCTGTGGTCTGGGTCCTTATAATAATCTATCAAGGAGTGTGGCGGGAACTTGCGGCGGGGTATTGGCTTTCCGGATCGGAACCATGCCTCGGCATTGTGAGCAGCTTTCAGACTCTCTAAATCGTAATAAGCTGTCCTTATCCGACCGCCGACCCGCTCTATGGCCGCAATTGCCGTACAGGAGGCCCATTGGACTTCCAAATTGATGGGGGTGGAGAACACTTGGTCACCCTCAAACACAATTATTAGAATCATATCTCAGTCGTAGCTACTTCATCCGTCAAATGTATTCCGAATTGGCGCCACTCAGGCTTCAACTTTCCCTCAAAAAGTTTGGTAGCGCTGAGGGCACAAACATCAATCAGTTTTGTGGTATCTAGCCAGCCCAGGTCAATAATTCTTTGAAGTTCGATTAGTGAAAGTGGCATATACTCGCGCCGGATACTGAAAGTGTGATTTAATTCAATTGGATGTTGGTTGGAAAATCATTTGTTCATCACTTTATATCGCCGTTAAAGCGCCTGTCGCCCGGGAACATACGTTGCCAAGGTTTGAAGAAGTCGCCCCATATCCAGCCAAGCGGTGGTTTCGATGCCCGTTGGAGCTCCCCAATCGTATGGCCTGCTTGGTTATGGCCGGCAGACTTCACTTGTCTGCCCTAAACATAAAATATGATCCCAATAGTCTAGTTCTAGCGAGTGTGTCATTCAAAACAATTTGAAAAATAGAATATACTTACACTGGTTCTTGCACCTGGATTGTCCCTCAGATCCTGTAAGCGCACTCGTGATGCCTGTTCCAGATATTCTAACGCCCTTTCTGAAGCCGGTTTCACAGACCTATGTGTCTGTGTCTTTGCCACATGTGTAGATGAATAGCGATGCGCACAATATAGGGTGCGAGTGCTCCAAACCATCTGAGTTCTTTTTATTTCTAAAATACAAACGTACAAGTCCAAATTCAAACTCCGATCCAAAATCCAAAGTCGATGCAGGGCGAGAACGGAAACTGAAGACGAAACTGAACCAGAGCAAACGGAACGGCAAGAGTGCAAGGGCAACAGCTATGCGATGAGGCAAGATAGTTAAGTGGGCAAGCCTAGTAACATAAACACAGCAGCAAAGAGCAAATGATCAAATTATGTTAAATAATACATAATACCTAGCAAAAAATAAAAATCAAGGGAATAAAAAACAAAAAACACAATGCCATAACACAACCACAAAGGAACGGCAGTGCATTGCGGGATTTTTGCGGGATTCCCGCTGCCGGATCCCGCAATGGCCAAAATATTGTAAAAATCCCGCTCTCGCACTTTTTTACTACATATGCGGGATTTTTTTTAATTTTTAAGAGATCCATAATAAAATTCCAACAAAAGGGAGAGAGTCGACTCAGCTCGTCGAGACGCGTCGAATGAGCTATGATTTGTTGATTTTAGCAAAGATTTTCATTTTGTGGGTATTTTAATGTTGTTTTGTGGGTATTTTCCATTTTTCTCCAAAGGAACTAAGGGACGAAGGGAGAAAAAAACCATTTTGTGAATCATGATTCGATTACCAGCTATAGCTGTTTATCAATTTCACTCCCAAACTCAATTAATTTACCGGTAAGTGTGTCTGGATCTGGAAGCGATTTCAAGATTTCAACTCTTAACTCATTTTAGAAAACTACTATATCAGCGAAATATGCATCTTTCATGCACTTTTGCTTTAAATTCAAACCCGTCAACATCAGCGGCAGCGTTTCCTCTTGCCTTTGATGGCCATTTCCAATTGAACGGCCCGGAAAAGATCAACCCACTCGTGGTAGTTCATGGTCTGTTTGGGCACAAACAAAATTGGCGCGGAGTTGGCAAGGCTCTTCAAAAGGTGCTAAAGAACAATGTTTTTGTGGTGGACATGGTGAGAAAACCCTTTTCTCTTTCAAACGACCATTTGTAACAGCGCAATCATGGCGAATCACATCACGTCGATGAGCACACCTATCCATTAATGGCAGCAGATTTACGCAAATTTATCGAATTGCAAGTACTGCCAAAATCCAGCTACAAAAGTGCTTTCCTGTTGGGGCACTCCATGGGTGGTAAAGTAGTTGCGGAATTTGCACTGAATGCAGAGAATGTGAGTGAAAAATAGTATAAGTGCGATTTGTACACATTTTAGGCAAGCTTAATTGAGAAACTGGTCATTGAGGATGTTGCCCCACAACGCAGTTCCCATTCCGGTGCGGGTGAATTTAAAAGCTATATCCATGCAATGCGTTCTGTGGACCTGAATGGTACCAGGTCGGAGATCAACACTGCGTTGAAGGATGCAATCCCTGATGGCGATGTTCGCGCATTTCTGCTCACTAATTTGTTCAAACCACGGTGGGATATTTACCCTCGCTCTTTATAATTTCGGAAACAGAAGTGGTCCCTTTTATTGGCGCTGCAATTTGAGTGCGTTGGAGAAGAACATGGACCATATTCTGGGCTATTCAGTTGGAGAAGAAAACAAGAAGTGCACAGTTTCTACACTGTTCCTTTCGGGAGCTGAATCGGTCTATCTGAACGAGAGCGATAGGCCAGCTTTGAGAGTCATGTTTCCAAACGCCAAATTTGAAGTGATTCCGAAGGCGGGACATTGGTAGGGAAAAGAGTATTGAGTGAAGGGTCAAAATTTCCATTCCAGGGTCCACTCTCAACAGCCGGAACGATTCATCCGGTCAATGGTCAAATTTTTGCAGAGCGGCTACTTCACTTATGAAAATTAACATGAATTATTGTCACTGTAGTTGTTTTCATTTTAATTTGTCTTACCAAACCATTTCACAATTTCTGGAAACAAAACAAGTCCACCATGATGTCTACACTGCTCTTTTTGTGAAATTTGTAACTGTTTTCCAAGTTCCAACGTAATTCCGCAATGCAGGTAGCATCAATTCCGGGCCATTTCTTCGCCTTGCGAAGCAAGAAATCGCGCGTAGAAGTCTTGTGTAGCGAAAAAACCTTTCCTCCTTGTTTCACAACTTGTAGTCCAGCCGAAACAAACTCAATGTCGATACCTCAAAAAATGCTATATCTAATCATCGATTGAATCCAAAATAATAATAATAAACCTTGGTTTTTCTTGGTTCCAAATGGTGGATTGGTGACTACAATGTCGAATTTCTGTTCGAGGAATGGGAGTCCATCTCTCAAATCGGCAGCTATCAGATCGCTTGTTCGAAATTCTCGTTCCTCCAAATTGTTCTTAGCTATCCGCAGAACATTTGCATCGATGTCGATTCCGACATAAAAACTGCACACCACAGTATTGCATGAAAACAAATTCAGCGGACCCACGGTGCTCCGAGTGCTGCGGCCCCGACCAGGAATACACCAGTTCCACAGCCTAGATCTGCAACCGTACACTCATCCACGTCCCCTTCTTCGTCAATGTGCCGTAAAATCGCCACTAAATATGTGACATTTATGCGGCGGCTGGTGATAAAAAACCCGCAATTTCTGTGGGCGTTCTGTATTGTTCCAGATCGATTTGAGGCTTATCAAAATCATCAATGCCTTGCAACAGAGTTGCCAAATGCTTCGCTTTCATTTCTTCTCTGTTCCTATAATAAATAAATTCCGTCGCAAAAAGCTTAGTAGCAATAACACCTTTGCATGACTAATCACCAATCAGAGTTCAGAGTATTGGAGAAATAATCACAATTTTTTTAATCTAATTTTAGTCATATGGTTTGTGGACAACATTCACTTAAAAATACAAAATACATGCGCATTTTCTATTCGAATATTCCACTTGTCCAACATATTCTATCCATAGCCGTTCTTGTTCGTCTAGTGGTGTTCCTTTTCCTTCTCGTAGCCGACGCCTGGCACCCAGTTGTGAGCCGGGTTGTGGAACAGTGAGTGATTGCCGTCACCCCAAGGGAAGGGCTGAATGAATGGGGCCTCTTCTCCGTACGAAGACTTTTTAACTTTACCTTTCTACGTTGCGCCAAGTATTCGTAGGGCACGTACTCCGGCCTCTCCATGTGGTGCTCACGCTGGTGGTCCTTGTAGCCCAGCCACATTGCGAAGATGAGACCGGGAATCATCACAAAGAGCCACACTCTCTTCCAGAGTTCGGCCGTTTTCTTTCCCTCGACGTATTGGTTCTTCTAAAGAAGGGAAAGAATAATAGGTACTCGCTTTTTTTTTGTACTGGCCGACCAAGTTCTTGCCGAAATCCTCAAAACCATGAGTGGGGAAGAAGCTGCCACTGTGGCGGATTGGTTGCATCCGCAGTGGCGGCGCAAACACCACCATAGGATAGGTCCTTTTTGCCAACGTCGAAATCGGTCTGGAGAGCACACTCATCTTCAGTTGAAATCTAGGGGATTGTTGGTCTTTTTTCTTCTGTCTTCCTCTGCTTAAATTAAGTTTATAAAAGTCACACAAAAATTACATATGATAGGATGGGCTCCAGGCTACACTTACTAATTTGAGTGAATAAAATAGACATTTTAATCACAATCAAAAAATGAAAATCTGGGGTTACATTTACAGAGGGCGATTGCAAATGAATTAATCCTTAATGAAATGCAACGTGCTGTTCAACTTGTCCAACTGTTTCGTGCCATGTGTCAGTGCTTTTCTTGCACAGCAGATTTCGAGCTGCGTGAGGTTGTCCAGCTCTGCATATGCCATCGCGTACTGAAATTTGCCAATAAACCGAAGACAATGGTCAATCTGTTCCCGAAAACGGTTCCAACAACCTGGCCAAGGAACTTGATTGTGGAGGTGCGCATCTTCGCCTCTCTCTTGTCCCAGAGGTCCTTGACCAAACTCTTCAATTGATCGTAGTGCTCCACGTCGTCCTTGGCGTTCACCAGTAGCAGATTTGAGATCTCGAAGAAACACTCGGGAATTGGCGAAAATTTGCTTTGGTCGCTCTCTGCCGCAATGAATTTTTTCACTTCGTCCACCGTTAACCAATCAGGCGGCTAAAATGATAAAAATTAAGAAAAAATATTGGTTTAGAATTTGCTGCCTAAAAGAACCCAGGGCCACCAATATTTATTACAATGATGCTGCACTTCTTGCGCTTTTTTAGGTGCAGGGCCACCCACACTGGGACAGTCGTTGGGGCCCCCGCCTCAAAGGGTCCGATGTCGTGGCAGATCAAGCTCATTCCGAGTTCACTGAAATTCGGCACTATCTAAAAACAGAATAATTTGACAGTACCACAAACACAAATGAGACTGAAAGGCTTTCTTTTCACCTTTATTGACTGGTTCTCCGCCAAAAATTCGCATGTTAGCGGATCCATCCTGTCGAAAGCATAGAATTGAAATTAACCGATGAAATTGCGAAACAGATACTCCAATTGCCATGACAATGACTCACCAAAAAACAAAAAAACAGTACAGCGCGAACTATTAATTTTTCGTCGGCAGATTTTACAAAAACAAAGAAAGAGAAAATACATAAAACAATGTGACCAACAAGACGAGGTTGAGTAGGTATATTCAAAATCGGGGCACAACTATCCAACTGGGGATCTATTATTTTTGTGCTTAGAGGGGGTCCAGTCAAAAGCAACAAACTCGTCCTCTTAAGAGTTCGGAAGAAAGTTCACTTTTTTGTATTAGGTTGCACACAGTGGGGGGAAATAATCGGTAGTGGAACGGAGAGTGCATAATTATTTATCACAATTCTGCGGTTATTTGCACTATTTGCACACCATTCTCAGCAGTTCTTCCATAGTGTTTTGTGCCAAACCAACTTTGGATGAAAACTAATATTTTGCACGTATCCCTAGCCAAATCTACCTTTCGTGCCACTTTCTTTAACACTTTGCGGCGTTCCGTCGCCACCGCTGCTTGTGGTCACATTCCTCTCCAACTCCAACTTCTGCAGGGCCAGTGCCAACATCTGCTCCTCAACCGTGTCCTTGGCAATCAGCCGAATTACGTGCACATCTCTGCAATCGGTTGAACACTACCGTACGGAGAATTGAATATTTATTGAACGCTCACTTCTTCTGACCCATTCGATGGCACCTATCCTCCGCCTGTTTGTCGTTGTACGGATTGAACTTAAACAAATTCGCGCAAAAATGAGCCTGAAATTTGGCATTTCAGTCCTTACATCGATGTCGTGAATGATTATGTTGTTCGCCGCCGTCAGATTAATGCCAAGGCCACCGGCTTTTGTGGACAACAAGAAGATGGGAATGGACGCGTTTTTGTTGAACGTGTTGATCATTTGCTGTCGCTCCAAAACAGGCGTTGATCCATCCAGGCGGAGATATTCGTAGTCGCGGTGGTTCAAGTAGAGCTCAATCACGTCCAGCATCGAAGTGAACTGTGAGAAGATGAGCACCTTTTCGCGCTGAAACCGTGATATGGAAGCAAACTAACTGCGCTAAATCGGTACCTTGTCGTTGATGATTTTCGGTAGGAGTGTGTCGAGCACCCGGCACTTTCCCGATTCGACGGACAGCCTCTGATCTAGGGCAAATTTGCCTATGCTTCGTTCAAATTTTCGACAGAGCAAGTGCAAGGCGATGTCCGACATGTAAGCGAGATCCTCCGCCACGTGATCCGGCTGCTTCTTCTCGTAGAATTTTTCCTTAAAAAAATACGCAATTTAATTTGCCACTTCGATACAAAAGGCACTATAGTATTTGTTCTTTTTCACCCTTTTGCACAAAGCCTTTGCCATGGCTACGCATTTGTCGTCGTCAAAATGGCGCCGGTACAAGAGCGGATGGTTTGCCACTTGGCGCATTTGCATCAGCAAGTCCAGTCCAGAGCCTCCCCCCTCCCTCAGTTCCCTCCTTGCCCGCAAAGTTTCGATTATTTCCGCATACAGCGCAGCTTGGGAATCCACCATTTTAGAATACTCGATGTGCTCGTGTTTTTTGGGCAGACAACTCAACACCTGCAAAATTGTGAAGCCTAGTGAGGTCAGTCGGAGGATAAAAAATGCCTCTATTTTGAGGCGACGCAGCACAAATGGCGCAAGGATGTGCCTAGCCTGCGAAACCTTGTGCTGCTCGTACATCGACCGGCATTTGGCCTCTTCCGCCTCTGTCTTATTATCCGCCATTTCCACTTCTTCATCCTCCTCGCCCGCCCTCTTATTCTTGACGCCCTTTCCCTTTGCTCCTCCGTCTTCCTGTCCAATCAACACATTCCCTTTGAGGGCGAACATTTGGAGCAGCGATTGAATGTCTTCACAATATCTAAAGGGAGTTTGATGAATGATGATGATGGTATTGGGGTAGCAAATCAGTTATACTTGTCAAAAAGGGACTTTGAGGTGAAATAGAGCAAAGAGATCAGTTCAATCTGGAAATGGGATAAAAACAAAAAATAAAGCAAGAACGGCGTTGCTCACGAGGTTATTCTGAAGAGGGGTCCCTGTGAGAAGAATTTTCCGCTTTCCCCTTACTCGCATCAAATTTGCGTAACTGCAACAAAACAAAAATTCCAATGAGAAGGCACACACACACATTAGGGGTTAACCGATTTGTAGCACAATTACGCAGCATATGGCCCTCGTCATATATCACGTAGTTGAGTGAGAATCGTTTGAAGAATTTCCTGTCCTCCTGTTTGGAGATGACCATGTTCTGTGGGTTTTTAAAGTTTAAATTATTCATCGTTAAAACAAATAATTTGAAAATTCGTATGTTATCCCGCAAAAATGGATTATCTTCCGTAAAACAAAATGCATTTACTCACATATGTGGTAAGGATCAAGTCGACCTGCAACCAATTTATTAATATGTTTTTTGCATCGCTGCTACTTCACTTCGTGTTTCCTGGCGCTGTGTCGCAACTGCTGTCGCTCCTCAATGGAACCGTAGTAGGTCAGCATTCGCAGCGAGGGTGCCCACTGCGCAATCTCCTGCATCCAATTCTCGATGGTCGACGACGGCACAACAATCAAATGGGGACCGCGCAATTTCGGCTCAAAGGCCACACGGTCCTTTGCCCAAGCCAGAAAAGCAATCACTTGAATGGTCTTGCCGAGACCCTGCAAAAAGTAAGAGAGTGACCAACCAACCACTTTTTCTCGCACACCATTTCATCGGCCAAAATCGCGTTCAGACCCAGTCTGTTCATCATAATCAGCCAATTCAGTCCCGCCTGTTGGTAAGGATGCAGCGAACAACTGGAAATTGCCATTCTTTCGCCGGAAAAATACGCAAATATGTTACTCTGGATTGAGGCCCGGCAGTTTTTCCGACGTTGTTTGGTGCTTCGCCTCTTCCACTGCCTTTTCGATTGCTTTGCTGTGTTCTTTGCAGTCGTCCAGCACTCTGTCCAGAATTCCGCGGTTCTCCAACCAGTCCAAATAGGACTCAAGTGTGCGCAACAAAGTGACGCCTGCATTGCCTCTTCCTCTGCGGCCCTGACCGGTAGACGGAGCTTCGGAGGCCTTGGCTTTCTGAAAAAATATTTGACAATTCAACAATTATAAAAAAGAATGAAGCCGAACCAAGTCCTTAAAGTCGGAAAACGGGCGATTTTCGAGCACAAAAGAGATGAAACGATCATTGAACTTTTCGCATTCCGCCAACTCTTCCCGAGAAGATTGATTGCAAAATTCCACACATTTAGTCTCCAGCTGGCGCAACAATTTCAGCTGTTTCGCCGAAAGTCGGTCGCCTGTCTAAAATCAAATCTCATTCAATTCATATCATTCACTCATTCAAAATACCCACATCACTGTCATCACTTTCAAAACTGTCGGCTTTTACATCACCCCCGTCTTCAGAATCTGAAGCGTCTTCGTTCTCGTCACTGCTGCCTCCGTGTTTCCCTTTCTTCTTTCTCAGCTTTTCTACCTTCAGTTTCAAAGCTTTCAATGTGCCTTTCTCCGGCTTATGCTCTTTGGTCTTTTTCTGAAAATTGCGTTTACTTTCGCCTTCAAAAATCGGTTAAGATTCAGACCTGTCTTTGGGCTTTTTCTCCATCATTGCTTTTAGCCTTTGCTACGCTAAGCCATTCAGTTTCTTCCTCGTCGCTTTTCAATTTACCGTTTGAAATGGGCGCATCTTCCTCATCAGATACCAAAATGGCATTGCGATTGTTTATCGGTTTTTTCTAAAATCGAGTTCAATGGAACGATAAAATTCAAAATTTAATAACTTCTTTTTGCCCGTCCATTTTTGAATCTTCTTCGTCTTCTGACGAAATGAGTACTGCACGCGTCCTCACCATAAAGTCCATTGGGGGAGGTGGTGGTAGCTTAACCGCTTTCTTAGCTTCAGGAGATTCAATTTTAAATCCCGTTGCTTTTGGTATATTGGAAGTGGATGGCGCTTGAGTTGAACAAGTTAGCTGTTGACAATTTGGTTATATCAAATTCTCAAAAATTTCGAACCTTTGATCTTTCCTTTTCAGATTTGGGCGACGATTTTGTCACTTGAAGATCATTTTTCTCCTTTGCTTTCGTTCCCTTTTTGGTGCCCCTTTCACCGCCTATAGTCAAATCCTCGTCGGATGAAGAGTCGGGTGTACTGCTGCTAGCCTCGCTGTCTGCTCCAACTTGCATTTCCTCTTCATCTTCGTCAGAATGTTTTGAAACTGAAATAAATATTCTAACCAAATAAATTTCACTAAACGACTTTTCGGTTTTTTAGGAGGTTGTTGTTTCGCAAAGAAAGAACAAATGGTCGACTGTTTCTTTAATGCTTGAAGTCCGCCCGCACTAGTAATGGCCTTTTTTGCAGAGTTACGTGATAAAGCCTGGGAAAAGTGCTTACTAAATGAGCCCAAATTCATCTCTTATTGCGGACCTGTGACATTGACTGTTTCTTGTGCTCAAGATCTTTGAGTAAGGACGCCACATTGCTCGTCGACTTATGTGCCACCCTTTGCTTGATGTGAGTATCAAACTTTAAAGGCGAACTTGATGGCCGATTATCCATCTATTCTAGATATAATATTTAAATGAATAGTGCATTATCATGTAAATATGGGGACTAATTGCAAACGCGAAATCCATTAGTAATATTCATGGAACTTCTTTTATCGACTTTTTATGAGTTTTCAGTTCAATGTTTGATTTTTGCCTATATTCATGTCCAATAGGTAACTGTATTCGTCCGGCTAAGCCTTCTTTCAAAATGAATCGCTCTAATCCTTCCAGCGGTTGTTCTCATAGTCATAGAATCGTGCCGGACCAATCAGAGGTCGGCCCTTCTCCATCACAATTTGACGCTCAACAATCCCCTCCTACAATGCAAAGCAAGATAGCTTTTACTATTACTGGTATTTTCTCACCTTATACTCATTGTCGAAAGTAGGCGGAATTGGCGGGTATACTAAAATAGTAAAATAAAATATTTGTTATATAATATAAAAACAGACCATATGCCTTCAAGAATGTGACATAAAAAATGCACAAACTGAAGACACAGAAAAATATGGCATAGGACACTTTCCAATATCCATTTGGTGCCTCAAACTCGGCCAATGTTTGCTATATTTAAACATACTTACATAATCATATTTTTTAAAATACACCTGGAACGAATAGCGGTAGAGGAGTTTCTTCTCCTCGAGCGAAAG
Source organism: Radopholus similis (assembly GCA_013357305.1). Classification (NCBI taxonomy): domain Eukaryota; kingdom Metazoa; phylum Nematoda; class Chromadorea; order Rhabditida; family Pratylenchidae; genus Radopholus; species Radopholus similis. The sequence goes on from VAHH01000086.1 coordinate 64,757, forward strand.
ATCTTTCCAGTCGGCCAACTCTTTCATACGAATTGGGGTGATCAATTCATCATTTTTGCGAAAACGAATGGCCGGGTACCAGAAGTCGATACGGTCTTGATAGTTCTGAGAAAAAATAAAAATTTTATATTGATGCCGAGTAATGATAATGAAATAAACCTCCATGCCCTTAAGTCCCCATCCAACAACTTCCCGACCGTTGCACTTCTCTGGATTGAACCAGGGATCCGGTTGCCCGTGTCCAGAATGGCGCACTGATTGACCTCTAAGTGGAGGCGTAAACGCGTTGATCTTTTTAGCCAAAGCCGATGATGGTCGTGATATCATATTAATCTTATAGTTTTAAAAAATTTGGTAGAATTTTAAATAAAACTTACTATTATTTATTAATTTATAATTTATTAATATTAAAATTTTAATTAAAAAATAATATTTTCTGTGACTTGACTCCATCGCCAATCGTAATCATTCCTCTGTATTTGTCTTCAGTCACAGTCGAGTATCAACTGTCAAGTCGTCAAAAGAAAGCCATAGGCAAGGACCAAAATCCAAAACCAAGAAGCATCTGTGATACTATTTACGATACTGCATACGTGCTTACGAGTTACGTGTTACGTCTTACATGTTACGTGCTTACGTGCATACAGGATACAGGTAACAGGCATAGGGGTGGCAAAAAGCACAAAACGCACAAATACGCACAATGGTCATAGACGCAGAGAAGGGACGAACAGCGAAAATGTGCGTTCGAACAGACGAACGTTACAAACAAAAACGAACAAAAAGCAC
>VAHH01000087.1:0-64843 GCA_013357305.1 Radopholus similis
AGGACGCTGTCGCCCCGCATTCTGCTCGCCAACCCCTTCTTCATGCACGAAAACGCACTCAAGGTCGCCTACGTGCGAAAGGCGAGATCACAATAATTCTGACGGCCCACACAAAACAACACGTAAATATCTCTGTCCACCCCTCTGTTTTATTCCCTTCCATTCCACTCCCTTCTGTCCCCTGCGCCACATTTTTTGATCTCTATCTACCAATCTTAAAAGCGTTTACCGAATTTCAAACCGAACAAATCCCGAATGCCCTCAATTGGAGTTGATGATCACTCGTTGCACCTCCAGTCCATTCGCCACAAAGCCTCCGTCGCAATTCTTTGCGCTGCGGATTTGGCCGCACCCATTGCAGCTGACCGCGCGCACTTTCATGTAGGGCGACCCCCATCCGAAGGGTCCGGCGTCGAACTGGTGCCAGTGCACCCGTGCGTGGTTGTGCTCGCTGTGCAGACTGCCCAAGTACAGCTCCATGTAGACGTGGCACCCTGGGCGGGAACAAGCCACATTAGCACATTAGGTGTTCCCCTGCTGCTGACCTGCCCGCTCGTCACAGAAGGGGGCCATCTCCACGTAGGTGGGCACGTCCCACCCCCGGGGCACAAAGCACTCGCCGGCCTCGTTGCAGGCGCAGAATCCGCTCATCCCGCGTCCGCTTCCGAGACAAAGAACCCGGATGGCCTGTGCGGGATGGCTCACTCATTCGGACAGCGGCCCTCTTGTGCCCACCTCTGGCTCGTAGTTGCTGGGCCGACGCTGGCTCTCGTAGAACACTCTGGCCATGGAGTGGGACCGGGACGAGGTGTCGCAGGATTGGTAGCCTATGCAAAAGGGAGGGGCGGGTGAACCGGTGGAGCTCTCTGCTCTTGCCCAGTGCGGCCCTGCTCCGCTGGTAGTCGGAGTTGGCGTTGCTCAGGCCGAAGTCGCTCCGCTCCAGTCCCTCCACCACCAGGCCGATGCCATTCTGCGGAGTGCCTGCAGCGGAAGCCACACAACAGTCCCCTCTGCTGGATGGAAGAATGAATACCTGTCGAGTGTGCCTTTTTGGACGGTCCCGTCTCCACAATGTGGGTTTCTTCCCTTATCTCTGAAGTGGGGATTTGGAGCCAAAAGTACCACCTCCAGTCCAATCAATACCATGTCTGATGAATATTTCTCTCCTGTACGAGACAATGGACGGTGCCGCTGCCGAACAGAACCCGAAAAGCATCAGCCACGAGAGCAGATTGTTCCTCGAGAAGGACATTGGGAATGGAACTGTTTGTTTGGGGAATGCAATGGAAACGAAGGAGAGGGAGGGAGAGCAGTGTTTGGGGTTTTCACTTGCCTTGGGTGGGTGCCATGGATTAATGCAAACGCAAACAGCAACAAGAGGAAGGAGGCGATGATGGATGAGTTGATTGTTTGTGGCAACGTGCTTTCGGCAAGATTCCCAAAAGCGATGGCTCTTTCATCCTTTCTTTTCTCGTTTCTCTGTTTTTACTTTTTACATAAGAATGTCGATAGGAATCCTAAAAGACGCTGATGAGCGTCGGAAGTTCTCCAGAGATGCACACATTTTTGATAGACTTCCCGAATTAAATTTGGTCCACACATTGCACTTCCATTCAGATTTCAAAATACCAAATTGTTTGCTGCTGTTGTTGCATTCATCCAATACAATTCATTCATTCATTTTTCCGTTTCCCAAACAAAAAACTGGCGCATTCACGGGCGGATGGATCTGCATTATTTATTATTTTGCACTTAGTCATCAGCTGAATTCGCCAAATGTGCTGCTGGTGTTGTTCGTTTTCGACAGAGCGCCTAATTATGGATGGACCAGTTGCCCGAACAAAAATAGCGACCGCCATAAACAGCAGCAGATCGGCGGGGTCCAAATGCGGGCTGTTTGTCGAATAAGTATATAAGTAATACCTAGGTAGATGCCCTGTTGTGTTGTCTGTTTTTCTTCGCTCCCCGTTCGCACTTTTGCCCCGGGAGAGCGGAAAATCGGCGTTCGAAGACCATACATCCGCAGCGAGAAACTGAGCGCAGTGGCCTTTTGCGGAGGGACAATGGCTGTTGGCGCATCCGACCAACAACAGCTGGCGCAGTCGCATTACTCCCCGTGCGTCCAATCCGGTTGGTTTTCGTTTGGTCCATTCGTTCCCCCAAAGTCGGGGGTTCGTCGAATGCGGAGGACGTCCAATTGTTTGACGCCTTTCTCCGAACAGGCAATTCCCCGCAACTCATCCATCGTCTTTCCTTTGGCGAATTCCGGTGATTAATTCGGCGGGCGCATTCACACTCCAACAACAATAAGTAATAATGACGGCCTATAAAAGGGTCCAACCGAAAAGTCACTTTCTCGCGTTGTGCGGGCCAACTGGGTTTTCCCATTTCTCCAGAGTGCAGAGCAGAAAAAGGAAAAAACCTAAAAACCTGTTGATAATGGGACAAATAAAATACTATAAATCTTTTGCCAAAACAATGAGACAGTTTATCCCCTTTTACTATCATTTTTCATTTGACTTCATTCTGTTCCGCTGTCCCCGCCAAATTCCATTCCCCAGCAGTCTCCCCGTCTCCTTTTCCCTTCGCAGTCTGTCAGGCGCTAGAAGAATTCTCTTCACAATGCGCAAACAAACACAGACCACCATTTGACTGTTTCATCAGCAGATCAGGGTCATCACTTCGCCTCTCGCTATTTTTTACAAAAACAGCCGTAGCATACATATTTTGGACAAATTTGAAACGGAAGCACTCACATCTATGGTCCGTCCGGTCGGAGCTATTTTTGAGGGGGCGCATGACTTGTTGATCTCCCTCTCTTCTGCCGCCACATTCGATCATTTTTCGCCGGCAGCATTGGCTCATTTTTAGCCTTTGTCGGCGCCCCCTCAGCAGTGCCACCGCGGACGGAAGCAATTAATTTGGCGGTGCGCGAAGATCTATAAAAGTGGCGCTGCATCTGCGAAGCAGCAGAGCGGCAGCAGTCCAATAATCTCCAGCAGTCGGAGGCTGCAACCGACCGCACAATATTACTGCACAGCGCTCTCTCGTTCTTTGGCCTCCCCCCTTTTGCGGCTTTTGGGTGACACCACGGACTACGCACAGAACGGCCATCCAACCAAAATCCAGACACATTTTCAGTTCGGAAAACGGTCGAGTATAGTCCCCATGGGGCCTTGGGCTGTCTGATGTCCCCGTGTCAGCCAGGAGTTCTGAGGACCCAATGCCTCTGCTGCTGGTCGTGTGTCCACCTCCAAAGCCCCAAAGGTGACCCCTCACCAAATTCCCAGTTCCCAGTTCCCACACCGCACATTCGTTTCAAGGTTTCAACCCATTTGCTGTGTTTTGTCCCCCCTCTCCTTTTCTCTCCCAGTGCCAGATCCAATTGTCGTCACAACCCGTTTCCTCTGTCTCTGCGCTGATCCAATTATCCCCGCCTTTTCGCCCCACCCACTCGCGGCGTTCGCGAAATTTCAAAATGTGCCCGAACCAAGTGTGCTTACGTCACAGAGTGCCAGCAAAAAATTGCGGGCTCAGCCCAGAGGGAGGTGGGCACCCGGTGGCAGGGGGACGAGCGCAAAGGCCATTCAAACTCCGTTTGTCCGCAGATCACTCGCATTTTGCGTCTCCAAACCATAAGGGGGCGGCAAACCCGCCCTAAAAGATTGCAGCAAATAATATGATTAATAATATTTCCACACCGTCAGAACCAGGAACTATTAGGTTTCATCCTCTGTTTGTCTCGGTGCGGGTCCTTTCACTTCCTGCTCGTCTGTTTAGTCCCCCCACACTGCCCACACCCCCTCTTTAAAGGCCCCGACGTCACCGGTCTGAGCCAAACAAACCATGGCTCCTATAAAGTGGGTCCGTCGCCTCCCATTCGTCAGTCCCCGCATTTGCTTGGCCACCAACGGGACGGGGCTGTCGATTCTCGAGACATTTGTAATATCTCGCATTCCAATCACCCAAGTGGACAATTCCACGAATTGGTCTATGACCGCCACATTTCGCATTTTGTCACGCAACTCAGAATTGTTCGCTTTCCGTGTGCTTTTTTTGTACCTTTGATTCTATTTCTTCGTCCCCATTTTAGCGCAACCAAAAGTACACTTTACTAATAATTTATACGCCCAACTCAGCGCAAATCAAAGGTCAAAATGCTGGGTTTGATGAACTGTCCCACCGAGGTGAGGAGACCAGAACACTTACTCTCCAGAGAGAGCACATGCTCCCCTTCCAGAACCAATTGGACTTCTACGCCTCGTCCCCTTGTGCCACGCGACTGCTTTCCCAGAGTGCGCCGGGCAGCGGCAACAACTCGAAGAAGTCGTCGGACGCATCCATCGACGGCAGTCTGGGCGGCAGATGTCGCAGCAACGCGCTGGAGGTGTTCAGCGAGGTGAAGGAGAAGCCGCAGATCAGCTACACCGGAGGTGGGCAGACGAAGAAGGTCCCCACCTGACTGACCCGGTTGCTCAGATGGCCGCAGACTTATCAACGGCAAACTGGAGGAGTCCAGCCAGGGCGAGCCGGGCAAGCTGTGGAACCGGGTAATCGTCGACTCGATCACCACCAACAAGCTGTGCTGCGAAACGGACGCGGGAAAGGCGAACTGCGCGGGCGAAGGGCACTCGCCGAGGGCACAGTCTGCCGTCTCCCAATCGACGGAGGGACGGACCAGCCCGAAGCAGAAGCAGAGTGAGCGGACAAACCCCGGGGAACAAGTAGAACTTAGTGCTCCCTTTGCCCTCAGAGCGCAGTTTCTCCTTCTCCGCCTTCCTGCCGATGCTGAAGACGAGGAAAAGCAGCGGACAGGAGCGAAAGAAGAAGCACAGCCATCAGCAGGGAATGGCCGCCCAACAGCAATGATGCGTCCAAAGAGCTATAATTTAACCCGAACAAGCCAAAGCAAACAGTCCCTATCTCTGTCCATCTCTCAGCTTTTTGCCTCCAAAAGTGACTCACTCATCAATGAAGTACGATTGTTTCAATCGAATTGTGTCCTTTCACGCGTCATTCAGAGACCTTTTCGAAATGTTTTCGCGCATAAACCAAAGACATCAGAGATTGTGCGTGCAAACAACGTGTTCAGTTGCGGCGGTTGTTGGTCCATTTGGGGATTGAGCTGTGACCCTGTGACGGTCCAAAACGTCAGCGCCAGATACATCAGAACATGTTCGAGCTGATCGACTGCGTCTTGGTGATGCACGCGTGTCTGTTGGAGATGCCCAGCAGCAGGTGGCACCTCTCTTCGTTGCCGTTCCGGTCCAGGAACGCCTGCAAGTGGGCGTGGTTCAGCGCATTGATTGCCGCCCTCTCTGGGGCTGCTACCGCGTGTGGGCCCTCCTCCTTGGCCAGCTCCTCCGCCACCGTGCCCGGAAGCGAGAGGGCGCTGTGCTTCACGCTTCCACTGGGGCCCAACAGAGAGCGCGTGTGCTCCATCTCCAGCAGGTGTCTGCACCGCTTACGGCCCAGAACCGCCTCAATGGGGGCCACCGCCTCCCTGCGGGCGTTGGCCGCCATCGACAGGTCACAGCCTCTGCTCAGCCGGCGCACAATGCTCACCACCACCGCCAACGAATTGTTATTGTTGTTGTGGTGCTGGTCCGACACGATGCCCGCATTTCCGCTGCCGCCACGACTCTGGAAGCGACCGAAAAGTGGTTTGGACCAAATGGTTTCCGTCCGGTGCCTTGTCCTTTGCGCTGAGCCAGAAGAACAGCAGCGGGTTCCAGCAGACCATGGACATGGCGATCAGGTGCGCGATCAGGGGAGAGAGGTACGGCTGGTCGAGCAGGAACTGCGGCTCCCGTCCTGAGAATGGGACCGCCGTTTGTGGGGAACAGACAGCCCCAATTGGTGGCCGACCGAAGTCCTTGGCCAGGTTGACCGCCGTCAGGGGCACGTTGCAGCCGATGAAGGCCACCACCATTCCCAGCAGGGTGTAGTTCACGCGCTTCTTCCTGCAAAATGGCCCAGTTCAGATTCAGTTTGTTGCCGTCCCCTGCCCCCGACCTGCTGATTGCGTCCAACCGCTGCGAGTCGGTCAGCGTCTTCCGGAACTGTGCGTTCTGCACGATCATGTCCTTTTGCACTTTGCGCAAAATGCACAAGTGGCAGAACGTGATCACGCTCATGGGGACCACGAACTGGAACAGGAGCACAATGGCGCCGTAGAAGCGCCGCTGCACCTCGCTGGCCCAGTTGAACTCGTCGCAGAACTTGTTGCAGAACGGGGTGACCATGTCCTGAGCAACCGTTGATGAGGGCTTGCAATTGTTATGAGTACGTGGGAAACGATGTAGAATCCGTCCACGAGGTCGAAGGACATCAGGTAGGGGATGTTGACCACGAAGGACATCACCCAGATGGAGAAGGTGACGAAGCTGAACAGAGAGCGGTTCACTGACATAACATAGTCGGAGAGTACCCGGCCAGCTGTCGCGAGAAGTGTCTCCTGGTGGGGCTGACCACAATGTGCATGTGCTTGTCGAACGCGATCGCGGTCAGACTCCAACTGGAGCGCAAACGGGGGTTGGACTGGGCGGAGGGAGGAGCCAGCTGTTTGTCTTGCCTGGTGACGAACACGGCGCACGAGTTGCACAGCGGGACCAGTCGGCACATGGCGGGACCGAAGGTCCAGTTCTTGGTCATCGCGTACCAGGGAGTGACCGGGATGGCGGTGAAGCAGAGCAGCACGTCGGTCAGGATCAGGTTCAGCAGGAAGAAGTTGCGGGAGGAGCGCAACCTGAACGGAAGGAACCCAACCCTCGCAACGATTGGACATTCCGTTGGCGCACCGTCCATTGCGCGCGAATGCCCAGAGCACACTGCCGTTGCTGAACAGCCCGAACAGGAACAGAAGGCCGTAGGCCACTCCGAAGCAGAGGCGCACGGAGGGATAGCTGCAGATGGGGAACGGTGGGACTGGAATTGGACCTCTTCACTGGTTGAATGGCCCTACACGGTCAGGTCGTCGATGCCCATCGCCAGGAACTCGGCCTCAATCTGGACGCAGTTGGCGCGCACCGGCATCTGGGGCGACCGCTTCTCCGCTGCCGCCGGCAGCCCCTGCACCTGCCAAATTACGTGTCAGTCTCCTCCCACCCATTGGCACCTTTGTCAGATGCCCCGCCGTCTCATTCCCCGCGGTGGCCTCCAGAAGCGCTGCCAAGGCGTCGTCCATTGCGCCGATCACTTGTGCAGAATAAATATAATATAAAAAACAAATATTTGTCTTTCTGTTGCTTAATATAGTAATGAATGAGGATATAATGATAATGACCAATGGGCGTTGGGCTTTGGGCACTTGTGCCGAATGAATGAATGCCCCACGGGATGAGGAATGGAAGTGGAAATGGGAATGTCAGTTCTCGTTCTGCCTTATGCAGAATACAATGCGCAATTGTAGCACAAGTGTGCTGCCAAATGGGGCTCCAGTTTGGGCCCAATTCGCGTCGGAATGGGAAAACGGGAATTGCGCAAAGGGGTCTGAATCTGGAACTCTGGGCAATTTCTGCAGAAATGCGGTTCTCACGCATTGCTTTTGTGGAACTCCAATACTGGCATGGGAATGGCCAGAAATGGAACGGGCCAAACATTGGAATTGGCTCTGGCCTGGTGACGGAACAAACGAGCAATAATAACAGATTCCCGGGGCCCTCCTCCTTATCTGCCCATTCATCGACCGAGCGGCGCATTCCCCGAACGGACTCTATTCTCCCGTGCGAAGGAGAACAAACGCCTTTTCTTTCTTCGCCCTTCCCCGGGACCAATTCGGCCGCTCATTTTCGCCTAATCCTAATGGACAGACACATGAAATATGCGCATATTCGGGGCACAACCGGAATTGGGGAATGCAACTGTGTCTCATCAGAGCACAACCAAAGGCCAAATTCGAGGGAGAAGTGAAAGTTTAAGTCTAAAAGGTCGCCAGTCTTCCCTTCCCCTTTGCCCCCGGATGTACGAGTGTTTTGCCTTTTCCCCAAAATGGGCAAAGGCGCAAGTGGAGACGCGACAACACGTCCATCTGGCGGATGTAACAGCATTAGCTGGTGGCCGGGGGCTCCGCAGTCTCGGCACAGGGCCGGCCATCAGACGCAAAATGGGATTACCCGGAGCCCACTCTGGGGAGATTGGGCACGGAAATAAAAGTAAGGCCGCGGAAAAACGGTGAATGCCGTTCACACGCACGCGAAATTGGCTTTGAAGAGGGCACTTGGAAAACACAAAACAGCAGGGACTTGAGTGGGGAATGGAATGGGATTTGGTTTCAGCAGCAGAAGTGGGGGACACGCACAAATCAAATGACTTTGGCGGGCATTTGGCTCACAAATCCCGTGCAAAAGGCACGGGAAGTGGAAGAGGGAATGGCACAGAACCACAAAGCACATCCCCATTCTGGCAAATGTGCCGAATTAGCGAAGAAATGCGCCAATATCCGGCGGGAAATTTAGCAAAAGCGGAAAGGGTGGGGATTAATTAGCGGATGGCGCCGAGGCCGGAAGCGGCAAACACTTTCGGATTAAAAAATGAGTGCCAATGGCCAAGGTCCCAGAGAATATTGTGTCCATTGGTCAGCAGAAGAGTGGATTTTGGGTTGTGAAGGGGCCTGATTTGGGTTCTGGCGAATGCGTCAGAGGCGGAAATGGGAAAGACAGCGCTGGGGTGGCCGTCTGGCTCTGGGGCGGCCAAAACCAATTTTCCAATTGGCCAGTGACGGCATAAACAGATTGGGGCACAAACAGGGAAGTGGTCGGCATAGAAAGGAGAAAATGGACACAACCCAATGGGCCCAAAGGCAACTGGGAATGGACAAATGAACGATTGAACGAACGAACGAACGAATGAGCGAATGACTTGTGCACAAATTGGCATCCGCCAAATGGCGCAGTCCAACCCCAAATGCCACCAAAACGGCATTCGAGTTGCGTGTGGGGAGTGGAAGGGGAACAGAAGAGAGCAGAAGAGTGCCTCAAAGTGGAGGAGTGCGCGGAATTTGATTTAGGTCTAGGGCCTGGGGCAGGGACCAAAGGACCAAACAACAAGTGCCACCGACGGAGGCCCAAACAAATAAATTAGATACCTATGCCAAATGGGTGAGATCAGCGCCAATGGAAGTGGGGGAATTGCGAATCCCCCAACAGGGACTGGGGTCCTTTGGGGGTTTGGGGGTTGTGTTTTGGGTTTTGGCACTTTCCCTCCAGCTGAGTCTTTTTGCAAGCGCAATTTGTTTTGCGAAGGCATGGCCAGCAGCAGACCCACAGACTCGGGCTGAAGTGCATTCCGGTGGAAACGATTAAACGGGGGCAGCAGGAAGTGAAGGGCCCGTAAACAAGGGCCCATTTAAAAGTCAGATGACTGCGCCGGACGGCGGAAAGGTGCGAAATCTGGTGCAAAAAGTGGCACAAAAAACAGGGCAATTTGGCGGCAGGTGGAGACGAAGGACTTGGACTTGGACTGGGCGGGGCACATTCGACGACATTTGAGGTTGGATTGGATTGGAAATGGAAATGACATGGGCGCCGGGGAGAGAGCCAACAGCCAAAAGACTAACAGCTAAAGGAACTGCGAACACCTCTCACCTCTCTCTCTGGTCGGAGGGCCAAATCGGGAGTCAAATTGGCGGGCACTGGGGCCAAAGGAAATAATTTGTATAAATTTAATCGCCGCTTGCAGGCGCCGTCTGTCCCAAGGCCCGACCCAAAATTGGCCAAAGAAACGCAATTCAGCGCCATTCCAAGTATCCCCAGTCTCCACCAGAGTCGGTCCCCGCATCTCGTGCAAAGGAGATTTGGGTGGAAGCTACAGTTGGAGAAGTATTTATGTCTATGTTTAACTTTAAGAGATACTTTAGACACACATCTTTTATTGTTTGGGTTTGCGCAATTCCCGACTGAATTGCACTGGCATTTGGGGCATTTGCGGTGGAGGGGCGCAAACGAACCAAAACACTGAAGGAAGGGGAGGAGCAGCAGCAGTCTCCCCTGCGCCCTGTGCCCAGTCTCCCTCCGCATCGGGACCTTCCCTCTTCTGAGTGCCCTTCCCTTCCCTTCCCATTCATTTCTCTCCTCCCCTGTTGGCCAATTACCCGCCCATTCATTCGGTCGACAACAACCTTTTCCCTTTCTTTGCCCCTACTTATTTCGCATTCACATTTGGCACGCCCGGATTGCCGGCCAGAGTCGTGTGTAATTGTGCATGATTTATGAATAATGGCTAATGAGAGAAAACAACCGGAGGGACAGACGCAAAGTGCAAAAAGTGGCAGAGACTGGGCAAGCGCCCCGAAGAACACATCCACATTTAGAATTTAGATACTGCTGACCGGCATCGAACGGCAATGGGAATGAAAGGATGATGAAAGGCACATAAATGAATATTTAATATTCGGTAAAGATGAACGGAAAAACACTTGGCCGAAAAATATCCAATTTATTAAAGAAGGAATTTCGGTTTCGGAATTATTTATTATCGGAGGTTTACGATTCACAGAGAAACCATGGATTTTGCGCACAGAAAGAGTTGATGCGTTTCAAAAGAAGCACCGTTGTCTTGTTGTGTGCGTTTGTTTGAAATCTTCCACTTTTTTCGCCGAGACGAATAAACAAAATGAGTGGAAATCGGTTGAGTCAATTTTCAATTCTAACTAATCCCCTTTTCTTGTGCCCGAACGGAACGATTCTTTTTCGCCATGGCCCACGGAATTCGGCAATTTTGTTCTTCTGCTGCTGCCGCTGATGAGCACTGAGGAGTTGTTGGCGCCCCTCGCACTGCCCAAATCCCATTACCCGCCGCCAAATGTGTTCGTTCTCGTCTCTCGGAGAAGAAGCGCGCCGCAGAGACAATAAAAGTCGCACCGCACAAGTGCCCAGAGACTCGGAATCAGAACTCTTCAGGGCTCTTTTGGGCCACCGCACATTTCCTCGGAACTCAGAACAACCCGCCCAGAGCCCAGATCCGCAGCCATCCCAATGTTGTGGACTACGGGAGTGACAGACTGAGCCATTGGTTTTTGCTGCTCCTTTTACCTGTTCTTTTTAATTTCCGCTTGCCCGGGGCCCCGCCGTCCCTTATTGCTGCACATATTAAAACAACGCACACTCCACAGAGCCAAAGGGCATCCGACAAATGTTTGGTACTCATGTTGTAGAAGGGCCATTGGCCAACAAGCACAGCACACACACAGATAGAGAGACTGTTGGTGGCATCATCCCCCGGATATGGTGGCCGTTGGCCACCGGGACCACCGGGGCCTAACTAAGTCTCCTCTGTGGGCGGGAGCCCACATTTTCTAATGTAGTTCCGGCCGCCGCCACATCCCCTGCCGTCACTGGGCCTAATCCCCCAACACCTGATAACCGGCGCTTCAACACCCCATTAATTGGACAGGCCACAGCTCAGCCAATTCCCTGGGCAGCAGACATTTTGCTCGAACTCCCTGCGAACTGTCGGGGGCACTTTCTCCAAAAGAGCGGATCCCCCGACTGCCGAATGTCTGTGCTCCTCGTCACTTGGGACTGCGCGGCCAAAGATTAAGCGCAGGAAACCCATTTCGGCGCAGTTTCAATTTCCTCTTCGATCCCTTCCCCGACTCATTCGCGGGAATCGGCACAAGTGGAGAATGCGGTTGCGGCACAATTACCTTGTCCGTCAGAGAATGGGCCCATTCTCCCGCTCTCTCTCGCAGTCCAATCCATACGGCGAGAAGCCGTCGGAGGTGGACGAAGCCCCGAAGGGGAAGGGATTAGCCTTTAGCCAGCCACCGGCGGAGGGAGAACCCTTGGCCCACGAAGCGAGAGACATCCGACGGCCCTCGCGCAGAGGCGCCACAAACTGTTTGAGGGCGCATTCGCTGCTCTCCTCAGCCCCCGGAGGCACTGGCCGCCAATGGAAAATCCATTGGAAATGCAAAAAATGGGGAGATAGGCGCAGGGCAAGGGAAAGGGCAAGGGAAAGGGAAAGGCCAAGGGACAGGGGAACGGCCATTCATCCGTCCGTTCCTGTGTCTGTTTTGTCCGTTCCCCCACTCCCAGGGGACCAGTGGGACTGCGTCTGTGTTGCGGCCATTCCGCAATTCCGGAGGTGCTCTGCACATATTTCGGCCGATGATGCGGGGATCGGAAAGAAATGCGCCGGCCGAAAGTGCGGCCCAATCCCCAAATCGGCTCTGTCCCCGTTTGGCCTCTCCGCCAAACAAATAATGCAAAAATCCGCTCAAACGGCCGATTCCCATTCGACGGCACATTCCGGCCTGCAGCCAATGTGCCCAGTCGATATGGCACTTCCACCTGGAGGCCACATTTATTCGACTTTCCGCGGCGTGTGGGCTCGCAACGCGAATTAGTAACACATAATTATTTGCTTGGAGGCCCAGGGACAGGTTGATGTTCTGGTGCTCTGTTCTGTTTGCCCTCAGTCAGTGCCCGTCACTTCCTCCCGCGCCTAATCCATTCTGTTTTTCTTGCCCCAACGGCCCATTTGCATAATTATAAAATTGAACCCACGCGAGCAATGTCCAGGCACTGGAATGAAAGAATGAATAATGGGCCTTTTTGGGATGGGAGAGAGACAGAGCAGGAAGAGGAGAAGGAGACCCCTTGGGCCAACCAATGCATTGGGTCCCCGGACGGGGAATTGCCCCACTTCCCTCTAGCCAGTCCAATTGCAGAACATGGACAATGAGTTCAGCGCGTTCACCACCACCTCCACCTACCCCCTGCCGACGGCCAACCCGCTGAACCTGTCCGAGTGTCCGGAGGGCATCTACTCCGACGACCAGAGGGCCTACCGAGTGTACGCGAACGCGCCGATCAGTCTGTTCGGCATCGTGTCCAACCTGGTCAACATCGTGGTGTTCGCGGACTACGAGATGCGGCAGCAGCTGGTCAACCACTTCCTGTTGGCACTGTCCATATCAGGTGCGCAAAGACTCATTCTCCTTGGTCGGACTCAAGGGAAGCCCAACAAGGGCGGAAGCCCCAGAGTGCGCGAAACTAGAGAACCCCGAAAAAGTGGCATTCATTGTTTGCAGATTTGCTGCTGTTGCTGTGCAATTTCTTCTTCCTCGTGCTGCCTGTGCTGGTGGTGGAGACGGACTCCTTCTTCTGGAACGACTTCTTCCCCTACGTGATCAGGCACTTACAGCTCAATTGCTCTGACCGAGTCCTCCCCCCTCCAGGTACTCCTACCCTCTGGCGCTGACCGTCCAGACCAGCGGGGTCTACCTGACCATGCTGGTCAGTGTGCACCGCTTCCTGGGCGTCTGCCACCCATTCAAGGTACATCTTCGTGTCCGGCCCAAACGCCAAAAAGCCCTCCCCAAAGGCAAAACGATGGGTGACGCGCACCCCGGTGGAGTGCGCCATCATCGGGTCCATCGTGTTCAGCTTCGCCATCAACATCCCCACCTGGCTGGAGCTGGGCGTCACGCCCTGCTACTCGGTGCGCTTCAGCCGCACCTCCAGACAGATACAGCTGGCCGCCTTCCACGACATGACCTACATCCTGGTGAAGAAGTGCCTCGCCTACACCATCCTCATGTTCATCGTCCCGTTCGCCACACTGATCATCGTGAACTGGAAAATGGTTGGGAGCAGATAGAGGAATGGGTCCATCCCAGGAATCCGCCGCTTCAGGTGGTGGCGCTGAGGATGAGCACGAGGATGCGCAAAAAGCACACCTATTCCGTGATCAAGCAGGCCAGCAGCGACAACATTGTGCGGCACTTCCACCTGCTGAAGAGCACCAAGTACTCCGAGGTGTTCAAGAGCATCAGCAAGATCAGCTACTCCAGGTGCCCCATTCCCTTTGCTTTGCTTTGCCCCCAAATGGCCGACCGCCCCACTCCTTCAGCATTCTGAAGCCCTCCTCTGAGCTGTTCAAGGCGCGCTTCACCAACTCCACGCGGGACAGGAGCATCACTGTATACATTTAGTCTTTAAAAATCCGTTAGTTTGCCAAGTGAATGTGGCGGATTCATTTTTAATAATAGCTACACAATACGTGAAATTGAAACTGTTCCCTGCAGTTCATGCTGTTGGCCATCGTGGGCCTGTTCCTGCTCTGCAACGGGTTGGCCTTCCTGAACAGCATTGTGGAGTCGCTGATGCTGTTCTCGGCCACCGAGATGCAGGCCTTCCAGGAGGCAGAGCCCCAGGCGTTCAACGCCACCGCGGCAGTGCCGGAAGCGGAGGAGCCGGAGGCCGAGGACTGGATGCAGAAGATGGTCAAGTGGTTCGAGCGGTCGGTGGAGGTGGGAGCGGGGAAAGGGAAAAGGGAAAAGGGAAAAGGAAAAAGGAAAAAGGAAAAAGGAAAAAGGAAAAAGGAAAAAGGGAAAAGGAAAAAGGGAAAAGGGAACACCCGATGCAAACGGATTGCTCCAGATCTCGAATGTGCTGATCACGCTGAACTCGTCCACGTCCACCCTGATCTACCTGATCTTCAGCTCCAAGTACCGCATGATCTTCAAGGCCATGTTCGGTCTGGCCGAGCGGGAGAAGGTCCCAAATCCCAATGGGGATGTTGCATTCACCCGCTTCCATTGCTCAGATCAACCGGGTCGCGTTGACAACGGCCATGGCCGCCCGAAGGGTGATGGAGCTGTCGCTCATTCCGGAGGTAGTACATAATTGCTCTGTTTTCCCCGCCAATGTGCCATTTTTGCGCACAGGAGGTGGAGAACCGGAGCAGACGGCGCTCCACAATGCGCGAGAGCGAGCGGGAGGACTCTGTGATCCTGACCAAGCCGCCCTTCCAGTACAGGTCTGCGCCAAAAAGGGAAACCGGAAAAACGTCGAGAACCACGTCACTTTTTGGTCCCTTAAAGTTCTGCTCCCGTCCTTTTTGAGTCCCAAAAAGCGAGGGATTAACCAACCACCGCCGCATTAAAAACGCATTTTACGCCATTTGCGTTTTTCGCAAACAGGATTCTTGTGGCATTAATAACTCTGTAAATGGGACGAAAGAGGCGATGGATGGCCCAATGGACTGGGACTGGGAGTGAATCACCATCCACTGCCGTTGCAGACAGCAGCCGCCGCTGAAGAACAGTCTGAGTGTGGGCGGCTGCCAACTCAACTCGATGGCCCACTCGCCCTCCCTGCAGCGGCTGAACGTGTTCAGGGGCTTCCAGAAGGGCGCCAAGGGGACGGCCCAACCGAGGCCGCACAGCACCCTGAGCAGGTCTCTGACCAGCTCGGAGTCGAACCTGAGGTGAGCGGAGGAACTGACTGGCTCAGTGTTCATGCGTTGATTGGAGGCTGATGGAGGAGCTGGAGACGGGCGTGTCCCCGGAGAAGACGCCCACCCACCAGAAGGCGCTGGCCTTTGAACTCGTCCGCATGCCGGCCATCGACCGGGACAGCGGCGAGGACGAGGACGACGGGGGAAGGTCCTGACTCGGGACACGGAGAACTAAGAACTGAGAACTGAGAACTGAGAACTGATGCTGCCTCCGTTTCCATTTGCATTTGCATTTGCACTTTGCCCGATGCTAACGCTGTTTTTGAGCGATGACTAAACAACGGACTCTCGTCCTTTGGAGGCTTCAGAGTCAGACAAAGGGGAAGCCACCAAGAGAGGGATTTGCGTTGCAAGTGCAAAAGCTAATGAGTAATGAGCCCTTCCTGTTTCCGCTGTGATCAGAATGTCCAAGAACGGACAACAAAGTCCAAACTTGAACTCTATGTTTCCGTCCCCAATCCGAGTCCGAAATAGTCTTCGACTGCAACCGCTTCCGAACGGTACTGTCGTTTCAAGGAATAGAATAGGGATTGGATAGAGCAATGGAAACTCTATAAAATATTTATTTGAGTTGGAATTGATTGGATGAGTTCGGGCCAAGTTATGGTCAAAAAACTAAAAAAATCCCTGATTTTTTCAAACATTTGGCCATAACTTAGCCAATCTTTGGGCTATCCGGAAATTGATTATATCTTTGGATAGAGAATACTTTGAGCTTTCTAATGACATCAGACTCATGTTTTTAGCTGGAGTCTTAACCAAGTTATAGCTTCTCAAAAGCCCCCGTCGCCCGAACGACCTGTTCCAGCTCCCGAATGCCTCTACCCCCAGTCTCCAGGTCTCCACCAGTGGCGTCAATTAATCACGCCCTTTTTATTGGTCTGTCCGGACGCTGATGAGGGAGAAGAGAGACAAAAATAGAGGACCAGAGGACAGCCCAGGCGCACTACCAGGAAGTTTTATTTCATTCCTGGAGCGCCAATCCGCTATAAAAAATAATGTTGCGCCCTTTCCGCCTCAGCCCTGTTGTCCGTCACCAGACCCTTCCCCTTGGAGCTCAAGTTCTCTCCACCACCGGTTCATCTTCGGTCCCGATGCGCCTTCCGCCTGAAGAGTTCCCCATTGTCCCGTTCCCACGCAAGTTTCAATTGTTTTCCCCCGGGAACATGGAATATGTACAATACCTTCCGTCCATCCCACACACCCAAAATCCCGAGGCCCCAGGGGCCATTTGTCAGTGCTGAGTGGTGGCCGAAGGGAACAACAAACATGGCACGCAAATGCGGGATTTATGGCCGCATTTCGGGCAAAACAGAGGTGAACGGTGACGAAGAAATGAGACGAATGCCGCCGACTGATTGATTGATTGCGAAACATGTGTGGGTTGTTTTTGGGGCATTTGAGAAGGGACAGACACAAAGTGCCCACTTTTGACTTCCGAGTGCTTTAGGTTCTTCCAATTCTCTGTCCCTTGGCCCTCATCCACGTTTTTGCACTCTTTCCCATTTTCGACCGCAATTTGCAGTGCCCCGTTCCCAGCGGCCAGCCATTGTTTGTTCCCAAATGTGGGCGTCCAATTTGGCCAACCTCCGGCAGACGGCAATAAACCAAATGGCGCTTGCCCTTTGAGTGCGCCAATCCAATTTCCACTCCTGCCCCGCTCTGATCAAACAGAGAGTGTGGTCCCTTTCGGGACTGGGTCCCGTTCCACCTTCCCGGCCAAGACACGGAGTGCAATTGGCAATTAGTCCCCAATTGTGCATGCGTATAAAGTATAAATGGAATAATTCCCTCCGGCGGATGTGCTCGTTGCTCACTGGTCTTTTGTGTCCGTCCCCCGGGACCAGACACCCCAACAGACCTCGATCTCGTCTCTCTGGGCGCCAATGGAGGGGCGCATAAGCATTAAGCACCACTCGACCCGGAACGGACAGACCTCCCGTCCGCTCATTTGGCGTCCATTCAGCAGTCCCACACCCCAAACAAACCGACCGATACGTCTGCGGGGGGACTACTCACTCGTGATTTCCATTTCCATTTCCATTTCCACAGTTGGACTCTCACGTTCCCACAAAACAATATTATCCTTCCTCCCCATCCCCCGGCCTATCCACGCTTTCTGGCTAACAGGTGAGAAACACTGCTGCTGCCGCCGATCTCTAAATTAGGTTTGGGCCCAAGCGAACTGCGGAAGTAGAATCCGTCTGGGGACTCCACTCCCTTCCACCTGCCGCTCTTTCTGTTTTCCACGTTTCGCGTCAACATTCGTTTTTCCGTCTAAGATCAGCTGCAACCAACCCGACCCCTGCCCCTCTCCCGGGGTGGTTCCGCGTTCCGGCCGTTTGCCCCCCGTCAATCACTCGTTTTTTGGGGCGAACCCTTTCACTCCCCGGGGAGCGGCTTCTTCCCTGGGGGCGTTTGAAAGTGGCCCATAAGTCTCCATCACGTCCGCTGCTGCCCCACTGCCGCTTCTGTCTCCCCAGACTCCGGAATCTCCGGTCCTCCGCTTCACTCCCCGCGCGGCCAATGTCCCATTCGGGTCTCCCTGCCTTCTCCGGTCTTCCTGAATTATTCATTCCCATTCTTGCGTTTGCTTCGCTCTCTCATTCAATTGGCCGCCGAATGATGACGCCCCGTGGAGGAGCGGCGAATTCACTTCCTCATTTTGCATTCGGGTTAATATTCGCGGGAACTCGGCCAATATTGAAGAAAGGCGCAAACAAACTCCCCCCGCCAAACGAGGACTAGAGAGTGAGTGCCTCGCCCTTCTTCCTTCCGCCGTTTGTTGTCTTCCCAATTCAACAGCGCACCAAAACCAATAAAACTAATAGCTACATAAAACACTCACACCCATCTATTTATCTATCCATCTATAGTTGCCTCTGCCGTCCACTCCTGATCTGTTTGTTCCCTTTCCCTTGCGTTTGCCCTCGGTTGGCGTCATCCCCGAGACAATGGGCATTTGTCGGTGTCCCAGCTGGGCGCTGCACAAAGACATTGTGCAGGCCGCTCGCTCCTTTATCCGCCGGAACGGCATATTATTTGGCCAAATGAATGTGTGTTTGCGGTGCATTCTGCGCCGTTTATTGTTGAGCGCCCGTAATCCAATTGCGGGGACTGCTGGATGTGCGTCTTGTCTTGTCCTGTCCTGTTGTTGGCCGCACCCAAAGTGCAAGCCAATCCAATCCCGGGGATCTGGCCCATTCATTCGGGGAAAGGCACCGCTCCGTTGGAGCAGGGCATCTGCCAAAACAACATTTGCGGACAAAGGAACGTCCGAAGACATTGGGCCCAGATGGACCCCTGCACCAGACGGACCGACTATTTGTACAATATCCGCAAGTGTCATTATTAGGTATTCGCGCCAAACGGCCCCTTTGGGGGCGCTTATGAAAGTTCCACCGAAACCGACGCGTAATGGACAACAGCGGGGGAGGGATGAGACCGACGGAATGGGCGTTCGGAACGGCGCAAATTAAACAAATTGGGGGAATTGGCCGCAGAGTGGGGCGCCCAAATTGGATTTGGGCCTCCTGTGCCCCGGGGGTTGCTTTTTCCTGTGCGGCTCCTTGCCTCGGCGGCATTTGCCCGTCTCGGAAATGGTGCGAGCCCTGTCTCGCGACGGGGAAGTGATGAGTGTCTCCTGTCCCACTTTCCTCCCGCACATCACCTCGGAAGGGTCCCTCACAATTCCCTTTGTGCAATCCACTCCCCAGCAGAGCCCATGTGTGTGCTCCCTCCCGTTCCCCAAACTGTTTACGCCACAACCGTTTTTCAGCGGCCAGAGCCAAACTCGCACTCCGGCAACCCACAAATCCCTTCCCCCGGATGTTGCATAATCTCGTCGCCCCAGTTCAGGAAGAGTCCGTTGCCGTTTGTCTCCAGACGCATAATCGCGGCAAAAAAGAAGTGTCTGTCCCGGAATTGTGGGTCGCGAACTCACTCCAAACGGCACTCGGACAGAGACCGTCCGATGTCCATCGGCCCTTCCACCGCCAACCCCCACAATCCAACTACCTTTGGCTCCCAGCCACAGGTGACCTCTCTCCCCGTCGTTTACGTATGGCCTTTCCCACCCACCACTGGCGCCATTTGTGTCCACCACCCACCTTTCCCAGTTCCCAGTTCTCCCACAGAGCCCACATGTATGCCCCGGTTCCGGGAACAATGTGTCCCTAAAAGCGGCATCTCATTCCGTTCTTCTTCGGCCACCTTTGCGTGTCCCGCCCGTTCGTGTGTGTGTCAGTCGTCCAACAATTCTCCCCATTGTCCAATTTTTGACCTCCGTCAGACGCCGTTCCGGAAACCGCCCGAGAAATGGGTGCCATCCGGAGGCAGCGTCACTGCCCTCTCCCACGATGGGCTATTCACCAGAGCCGGCGCACTTTTGGGCGGTTGGACCGCCAATTAGGCATTTGACCTCCGAGGGTTTCTGCGCCACCGATTCCCTTTTAAGTAGCGGGCCCTTCCACTTCCGTGGAGTTGCTCTCTTCGGGGCCATCCAGCCATCGGCCAATTACTCTCACAGTTACAGCCAACGGTTTATCTCTCATCAGATTGTGCGCCCTTCCGGTTTGAGCGGTTTGTATCTGCTTCCTACTCACAAACAGCTCTCGCACCGACCGAAGGGGAAGACAATCCGTCGGACACTTGGTTCCGGTCCTGGCTTTACGGCTCTTTTGGCCCCTGCCGAATTGCCCCCTCCTTTCGGTCAGCCAAGTGGAACTCAGTTTCCGCGTGTCTGCCATCAAGG
Organism: Radopholus similis; assembly: GCA_013357305.1. Taxonomy (NCBI): domain Eukaryota; kingdom Metazoa; phylum Nematoda; class Chromadorea; order Rhabditida; family Pratylenchidae; genus Radopholus; species Radopholus similis. Next base: position 19,997 of record VAHH01000087.1, read on the forward strand.
AAATTGCCCCCTTTGTCCGTCGGTATTCCCGTAAATTGTGTTTCTGTTTATGCTACCGAAGGCATGTGCCCCCCCTGTGCGTGAAAACATCTGCTGTCCGGTTCGCTCTTTGATGTCCTTCTCATGGCACTTTTACTTTCTTTCTTTGCCCACACAATTCCCAGAAATGCGTCTAATTGGGCGGCCGACAGAATCATAGGGAGAGAGAGAGAGTGTGTGTGGGTGGGCGGACAGGGCGGGATTGAATGTCCGGAGGAATGAATGGCTGTGCGCGCATTAGCATTCCGTTCAGTCGGGGGACAACACAATGGCATTAAGTGAAGGGGAAAGTGGGGACAGGGAGAGGCAGAGGTGCATCCAGACTTCCAGACATGGCCCAGACTATAAACATTCAAAAGGTTCAGGTCTGAATTTCTACCACTTCTCAACCCCTCCGACCACCTTGGGCTGAGGGCCCCCGGTGTCCGGTCTCCGATGTTCCCCGACAGTCCTGTCCCCCTCCGAAGTCACATTGCCTCTGTGCCTGTGCCCTGTCCCCGCTTTCCGTTCCCAGCGCCCGTTTTGTGTTCCATTTTCCCGTTCCCAGAGGGAGAGCCATTTCTGTTTCTGTCCCACACAATCTGCGTTCTCAGCGGCCCCCGTTTGTTTGCTGCCCTTGCCATTCCCACACTTTTATTGTTTTGAATTCCCGAAACCACTCCCAACCGAACACATTGTTTGGAATGGAGATTTCTCCCAATTTGGCCGAACGGTGTGTCCTTGCTGTGCTTTTTGTTATTTCCCAGTCTCTTTCTTGTTGAGCTTTGCGTTCGCAGAAATGATTTGGCACATCCGTCCCTCCCACCACCGACATGCAAAAAGAACAACTCTGCGTCCAATTTTCTCGAGAAATTAGAAGCCAGCCAATTAAAAAAATTGCGCATTCTCCTCACTCTGGCTGTGGCTGCCGTTTTCCATTTCATCACTGTTGGGGCAGCCAACTCGCACCAAAACACCACTTTCGGTTTTGGTCCCACAGCTTGACGCTTCGTTTGGGCATTCGTCGTTTGCTCCCTTTGTTTCGTTTGTTTGCCCCGCCATTTGTTTGTGCCCATTTGGCCCCTTTTCCCGCATTTCCGGCCAATCCCTGGCCGTAAAAATGAAAATATTGCCCCGGAAAGGGGCAATTAAGGACGCTCAAAAACAATCTCCCGGCGGCCAAGATGCCAATTTTGGCGACAAAAGGGATAATGTTTTGCCGCCGCCGTGCCGCCCAGTTTCCCGGTCCACGGCCCCATCTTCCTCCTCAACAAAACAACAGCGCATTCGCATCTCTCAGACACCAAAGTTTGCTCGCAAACAGAGGCCACCATCCCCCAAAAGAGCGCTCTATGAGGACTATTAGGTGTCCCCTTTCCGTTGGCCTTTGTCCCCGCCCTCAATAATTCATTGCTTTTTGCCTTTTCCTCGGGCACAGAGCCTCTCCTCCCTCCGCCTGTGCAGCTTATTAATCAAGTGGCGCTAAACTCCAATTGTTGTCCGAAAAAACAAAAACACAATTGGGCCATTTTTCAGCAATCGAAGTCTCCCAATGCAATTGGAGTGCTTTTTGAACAGTTTCGGTCATTCGGTTGTTTCGGCATTTGGCGGGGTTTTGCGCGAATGTCCACAACACCCAAATGCTTAATGCCCAACGTTCAGTCCGAAGAGCCCGCCAATCCAATGGAAATATTGCCAATCTGCGACGGTGACCCGGAACTGTTCGACCGGAACTCCTCGCTCCAGCTGACCGTCATCCAGTGGCTGAAGCTGACCTCGGGGCTGTACAACTTCTACGTGCACCCCTTCCTCTGTCTGGTGGTCTGTCCGCTCGGCATCCTCGCCAACCTGGTCCACATTCTGGTAGGACACAGGACCGGTGCGGGTTCCGAACACTGTCTGGATTTGATGAAGGTGCTCACCCGCCGCCGAATGCGTCGCTGTGCCATCAACAACTGTCTGATCGGGATCGCCATCTGCGACATCTGCACCATGTCCACCTACCTGGTCTACATCCTCCGCTTCGAGATTTATGCGCGCTTCTTCGACAGCAGGATCAGGCAAGAAGGGGGACATACATTGGTGGTGGGCCATTGCCAATGGTTCAGCTTCTTCTGGGCCACCTATCTGCACTACCACGCCACCATCTCGATTTGTCTGCACACCATCACCCTGTACACCTGTGTGACCATGGCGCTGATCCGCTGGCGCGTCATGAGTCAGCCCTACGCGCTGTTGGTCAACCCCGCAATCTCGTGGTGCGCCACCCCATCCACAGTGCTTTATTATTAAGCACAAACTCACTGTTGCAGGAAGATCTTCGCCTCGGTCACCGTGTTCATCGCCGTCCTGTGCATCCCGACGCACCTGGTGCACGGGGTGAAGGAGCTGTTCCTGCTGGACGGCGTCAAGATATTCACCATCGACATATCGGAGTGGGCCCGCGCCAACCGGTGCCACTACTTCAAGGCGAACCTGTTCATCATCGGCATTGTGCTGAAAGTGAGTGGAAGAGGAGGACGAAAAAAGTTGCCCAATGCCAATGCCCACCCCTGTAGGCCATCCCCTGCTTCCTGCTGCTCTGGTTCACGCTGGCACTGATGCGGCGGCTGCGCGAGAACAACACCAAACGGGCTTTGCTGCTGCGCGACAAGTGCAAGAAGCTGCAGAACTACGACCGCACCACGTTCACGCTGATCGTGATGCTCGGGGTGTTCCTGTTGACCGAGCTGCCCCAGGGCATCCTGACCATCCTGAACGGCGTCTACACCAACGACGTGCACAACGTGTTCTACATGAATCTGGCCAATCTGCTGGACATCCTGTCGCTGATCAACTGCTACGTGGGCTTCATGGCCTACTGCTTCCTGTGCTCCAAGTACCGACAGACATTTGTGCTCATGATACTGACCAGGTAACCGGACTTTTTACCCTTGGCCCCCAAACACTTGTTCTGCCTCCAGCCTGGACACGTACCGGAAGTGCGTCTGCCCGGAGCGGTATCGCCAACAGCAGCAAAAGAGTCGCGTCAAGGCGAGGAGTGGCGGCAGCAGGAGGGAAAACGGCACCGTGAAGTCGCAGAGCGGGACCATGGTCGCCGAGGCAAGGGAGTCGAACTCGGCGCAGACGAGCAGTCGCGAGGAGTCGAGCAACTCGTCGCAGGCGCCGTCCAGCAGGAGGGACACGCGGGAGGGGCACCAGCGGACGGAGATGGTGCACATGATGGTGACGCTGAACGGGGACCTGGGCGAACAGTTCTGCCAGAACAGCGACACCCACTTGTGAAGTTGTGAAGCCACCACCAACATCCTATAGTTCCCAAATGTGCATACTTTGTGTACAAATGCCTGCATCATAGTCCCCTGAACAATATGTACTTGCGATGAAATCTGTTATTAACGGACAAGGTTGATTCTTAATTGTCGCGAGGCTCGCAGCTTATGGACTGAATTTGACATGTCTTTTACCCGTTTTTGATACCAATATTGGATAAGGTTGTACCTACTATATTATCGGAAAAGATTAATTCCGTACCAAATTAGTTGAAAAACGTACCAAATAATACTTGCGGCCCCTATATTCCCTTGTATTCCCTTATATTGGTACGTTTTTCAACTAATTTGGTACGTTTTTCACTTTTTGGGTACGGAATTAAACCCCTCGCCTATATTATAGGTAGTATTAGGTGTTATTATTATTATTTTTTATATCAAATTCTGGGACATTTCGTGCATTTTCTGAAGCGGGACATTTCGTGCACCAGCGTATTTATTAAGTAGTAGTTCTAATTTCGAATGGTTTTGGCGAAGTGTACTAAATTAGCGCGCTTTTCGCTAAACTTTAAATTTAGTATAATGCCGGCAAAAAATCCGAGAACTGACGGCAATAACTCCATTCATTGATTTGATCTTGTACATACATAAGTTGGAATTGCCTCTTTTCATAAAGATCAATTATGCTACTTCCCAACGAGCTATTGTGGGAGCTTTGCATTTTCTTACCCTTCCAAATGCGCCACATTGGTACAACATGCGCCAAACTGCACGACTATCTGACACCCGCGACCAAAAGGAAACTGGCCAAATTGCGCGCAAGAAAATTGGTCTCCAAATTTCCATTGCAACCACAAAATGTGCCCATTTAAGCGCCTTATCGTGGGCGGCCTCCCAAACTGCTGGCCTACTGCCGGCGTGTTTGCGGACACTATTTTGGCAGAGCTCCGCAACAGACATTTCGCCGTGAATCCGCGTGATTCTTATTTATGGGGTAGGGGCAGTGACGTCGGCCAATTCTGCTGCAGAGTCAAAGGCGAGTATCAGGCGGAGATCGAGGAAATTGCATTGCGCCTGTTGCCGTAAGGAAACATAAGTACTTTGTTAAAAACGTGAACTGTTATGTTTTACAGAAACGCCGTCGTCTCATTCGAAGATATCTGAGAAGTTCATGGGAAGAAACGGCCACTTGCTGCTGCCTAAAAGATCGAATATGCTGTCTAAAAAATCCAGGGCCCAAAAGTTGACTTTGATTCTTCAATGTTGCGCATATAAAGTTAGTTCTCTCTTTTTTATCGTTTAGAAATATATTATTATGCTGAGAGTGGAAAACTCAATTTGAAGCGATTGAGCGGAGGAACAAGAGTGGTTTGTGGTCGGAACAGTGAATGTGGAATGAATGCGACTGCAGTGGACAAGTGGAGTGGACCAGTCAGTAGCGCCTCATCAGGGGCGGCGGCGCCTTCCCCGTGGCGCTCTCGTCCTCGCTGTCCTGACCGCGCTCCCTGGTCTCGTTCTCCACGTGGATCTTGGGCACGCTCGACGCGTTCTGCGGCTGGTGGGGGCTGTTGCAGCAGGGGCAGCGCTCGATGGAGGGCATCCGCCGGCTGTGCTGCTGGAAGAGCTGCTGGCGCTGGTGCTGCTGCTGGTAGTGGTTGGCCACTGGTTGGGTGGGCAAGTGGGACGAGGCGGTCGAGTCGTCGTTCAGGCGCAGCGGAGGAACTGCAAGTGGGGCGGGGAGTGTCCACTGGGCGGGGGAACGCCTTTGAGGAGTAAAGCTCAATCTCGGCAAAATCCGAACGGCACGGGTATTAAATTGGGATGAGTCCCGTTTTGATGTGGAAAACACACAAAACCACTATTGGTTAAATGGAGGAGATCAAAATGCACGTCAAATGCGAGGCCAAACGTTCACTTGCCTACAGGTTTTGGTTAGCAATACTCTGAAATGCGGGCCAATGATCTGTTTGAAGCGGAAACACTGACTGCGCGGCGCTGTTCCCCCTGCGCCGCCGCCCCTGTCCGCGAACAGAGAGTGCGTCTCGGACGGCTTCTCCAGCGAGAGCGAGGGCATTCGGGCCCCGAACTTGGAGGAGGCGTTGCGCAAAGTGGATCGATACAGAGTGGAGGACGGCTCATGGGCGGCGGCGTTGAATGGTTCCGGGGGCGCTGGGAACTGCTGCTGGAGAGGGGAGTAGCGGCACTCTGTCGGGGGAGTTGAGTCTCTCAATCAACTGTGCACTTGTGCCTTTGCGTCTGTTCTTACCCTCCAGTTGCCTGCTCATCAACGTGCCGAGCATGCGCTCGATTTGGTTCAGCTTGTCGAACACCCCGTCCATGTTGCGGAACTTGCCCTGCAGGTCCTCCATCATCGAGTTGGCCTCGTTCTGCACGGTCAGGTAGGCCTCCTCGTTGTCGTCCGGTCGGGTGGACATCAGCCGTGCTACATATTTCGAGAAATCACGCACATTCGCAATCCTCATCCTCAATCCTCACCGGCATGCCGTTCGTGCATTCGCTGGAGCAACTTCCGAATGGGGTGGTCCGACGGGATCTCCAGCTTCTCATTCTTGCGCCTCTCGTCCAACTCCAACTCCCGCTTCACGTCCAGCACTTTGCGGAACTTGAGCTGACACGCGAATAAAAGCAAACATTTTGAGGCGGCATTTGGGGGTCTACCCGGTTGGTCAGATTGTAAGTGAGCACCAGGTTGCGGGCGAATGAATTCGCGAATGCCTTGTAGAAGCTGAGCACCTGGATCAGGTGCTCCCGTTTGATGAAGTGCTTGAAGGGCGGTGTGTCCAAATGGGGTGTTAAATTGGCAATTGTGCCCACCAGGTCGGAGTAGGTCAGAGCCCGCACGATGCAGGCCGACTGGCCCGTCTTGTTGTTCTTCCAGAACTCGTCCCCGAACACGTCGCCCTTGCCCAGGATGGCGACCACCTCCTCGTCCTGGATCACCTCCAGCGAACCCTGGACCAGAAACCACAGTGCGTCCACTGACTCCCCAGTGTGGTAGAGCAGATCGCCTAAAAGGCAAATGGGGCATTTAGAGAGCTTCAAAAGCCTTTAGAGCCAACCGGGCGCTGCATGGATCGTGTCCAGACTTGTGGCAAAGGCCCTTTGGCATCCTTCGGACGCGAGCTTTAAGAGTGGAGTGGTTTAATTTGAATGCTTGTGATCGAATTGCCTTGAAGCAGCTGTGCTCGTTGAACACCTTCCGGTTCATGTGCACACACTTAAAGGGAGCAAAATGTCCCCGTTTGTTCGGCTTAGCTCACAATGTCCGCGCGCATGTCCTTCGGACAGAAGCTGAGCACCTTGGCCGTGTCGATGCCCTTGTTCATCGCCCAGGTGCTGGTGATGTAGTCCAGCACCCGCTCGGCCAGCTCCTTGGGCACCTCTTGCAGCTTGATGAACTCGCGCACATCGCTGATCATCTGGTGGTACCTGGAAACGGAGCATTTAGTCCCCAGAGTGCCCGCTTTCCTTTGGGTGGAAGAGGTCATCTGCTGGATGATGGTGGTCATGTGCCCGAAGATGGCCGCATAGGAGATGGAGGAGAGCATCATCATGCAGCTGCCCAGAGTTCCCCGTTTGTTGGCAATTGGCCCCAATAGGACTCACATGCCGAATATCTTCTCGTTGATGGTGGTGCTCGCAATGTTGCCGAACCCCACTGTGGACATGCACGACATGGTGAAGTACAGTGCTGAGCGCGGAGACATTCGGACAGTGGTTTTGGGGTGCCCACCTGACACGTAGCACCGGGTTCTGTCCGGTCCGCCCACAAGCCGACTCAGGTTGGAGGCGGTCTGGTTGAAAGGCATCTTCAGGTCGTGCGCAAGACGGAGCAGCCACCTTCAAAGTTTCGACTCTTCCCACTTCTGGAAAAGTGCCCACCCGTCGGGCAACGCGTGTTCCGAGAAGTAGAACTGCAACGGCGGATTGTTCACCAAACTGTTTTCCCCGTCCATGTACCTTTTGTCGCGCCTCGTACTCTCCGATGGCGTACCAGATGCACGCCATCCAGTGCGCAACCAGGATGTAGGCGCACAGCAGCAGCAACAGTGTGGCGGCCCCGTACTCCAGGTAGTTGTCCAGTTTGCGCGCCACCCTGCCCAGCCTGAGCAGCCGGACCACCTTGAGGGCGGAGAACAGCGACGCTATCCTCTGAAGAAGAGGGAATGGGACTTAGTCTCCCCATTGGCCACCTCGTCGTCCTGTTTGAACATGTAGAAAATGTCGTAAGGCAAGCACGAGAGCAAGTCGATGATGAACCAGGATTTGAAGTAGTCTGGGCGAGGGCCATTTGGGCGGGCAGCGGACGGAAAACTCACTTTTGCGAATGGCCTGAGGGTCGATGACCACCTGTCACGGGTTTGGGCCAATGCTTCAGCCTTTCAAATGGGTCCGGAACAAACCTCGCCCACCGGTCCGACGAAGGTGGTGTGGAAGTTGAGGAGACTGCAAACAATGGGGCATTGGGTGGGCCTCATTGGTTCCCTCGGTACATGTCGGCGAAGAAGATGACGTCCACCACGGAGTCGAGCAGCACGACGTAGTCGATACCTGGAATCGGGCGGGACCAGGGCTCGGTTAGCCGGGGGTCCGAGGTCGCAGCAGCACCTCTGGCTCTACCGAATGGGAGCGGGTCGCGCGGACGGAAGGCAATGTTGAAAGGCACCATGAAGGCTGAATGAACGCGGGCAGCGGTGGTGGGGAAGGGCAGGTGGATGGGCTGGATGGGGGAGGGGACTCACCGGTGTAGAAGGTGAGCGCCAGAATGGACCAGTCCCAGACTGAAGGGAATAGGTTCGCTCGGAACCAAAATGTGTGCTTTCGGCACCTGTTTTGCTGGTGGAGTAGTGCAAAATGACTGCAAACGGGATGTTTGGGATTTGGTCCCTCCCCCTTTTTCCCCGGTGCTTACTGTGCGGCGACGTTTTGGGCGTCTCTTCGCGGTACTGGGGCAGCACATCGCCGCCCAAGTTCATCAGCTGCTCAAATGCAAGCAAGGTTACCGCCGGCCCAGGGGTCCCTGGGCACCCACCTGGTTGAAGTTGGAGACGGCGATGCCCTGGGTGGCCTTTTGCTGCTTCAGCAGGTCCTTTCCAGTTCCGATTTCAAAACTGGGCGAACAACAGGGGCACAACAGACCTTTGTTTCGATGTGGTTGGGCGTGAACTGCTGCCGGTACTTGGCCACCCTGGCAATTTGCAGGATCCGCGACAGGCCGAGCACTGGAATTGGAATGGCAAAATGCCACGTTCTGGTCGATTTTGGGTCGTTTCTCACGCTTAATGGGCCACTTTTTCCCCACCGGATTGTGCCAATTTGGAGGGACCCAACCACCCAAAAATGATTCAAATGTGCGCTCCGATTGTCACGCCCGAATGGACAAGAAGACTGAGTGAGTGAGTGGGTGCTCATCAGCAGACCCCAGAACCCCCCGGTTAGCCCACTTTTGTTGTTCTCGCCCTCCAGCGGCTCCTTCAGCGGCGTGATGTCTTTGAACTGGAATGCGGAATGGGAAATGGGCCCCTCCGCCGGCGAGTGCTAGCACCTGGCACAGGTACAGCACCACTCTGTTGTTGTCGTTCTTGATCGGCGAAATGTTCATCAGGAGCCACAGCGCCGACTCTGAAAGCCACAATGCGCAACAGCATTTGGAGTTTGGACGTTTGGAGCCCACTCACTGTTCTTTTTGCACAGCCCTATCTCCACCTGCTCAGTCCTCTCGTTGTCCAGCGCACTCTGAATCTTCTGCACCACCATCTGTGTGAGGGGCGGGCGAACAGTGAGTGACCAGAACCCAACAAACAAAGAAACAAACAAACAGAGACAGACCATGTCTGTGTGGTCGCCGTACATGAACGAGAGACTGAACAACAGAAAAGGGCAATTGCTTCACTGGGCAAGAGGAATGTGCTTACGACGCATTTTTCTGCATTATCTCCGCCCTGGAGTAGCCGATCAGTTTGGAGAATCTGGAATTGCGGATGGATTGCTTTTGACGAGTCCAACCTTTTGAGGGCACTCACCCCTCGTTGCAGTACACGATGGGATAGTCCACAATCTGGGCATTGGCCAGCACAAAGCTGCTGTCTAAACCAAAATTTGTTCTGAGTGCCGCAGGGGCATTGTGCCTGTGTTGTTGCAGCGGCGGACCACCGCCTCCAGGAAGGTGTTCTGCGGTGCGACCAGTCCCCGCCGTGCGACCACCATTTGAAGGGCCCAAAAGTGGCTGGCAGTCAATGGGTTGTTGGGGTGGATGGGAACGGGGCGGCTGCGGGGAACAACAATCGGGGTGTGATGAACAGGTGGATCAGGGGTGGCCTCTGAATCGGGGCCCTAATGGACTCCTCCGGGGCACCCGGGTGACGCAACCCCATCGATTGGGGCGCCATTTCGAGTGGAGTGCGCACAGAGAGCGCACACGCAGTTCCGGGTTTGGGGCTCGGGTGTGGGGGATGCGGCGGCCAATGAAATGATGCGGATTGCATTTTGGGATTTGCCCTCGCCCACTTTGTCTGACGGCGCGGTATCGCGGAAATGGGGCCGCCGCCGCTGCCGGGGCCAATTCAACAGGCCAAGCGGCGGCGGTGGCCGTCCAAAAAATGGGTTTTTTGTTCGTGTGAAGGAGGAGAAATAATAACGGGGGTAATTGTGCGGCTGCTGCCCCGCTCTGCTGGGTCAGTGCGGAGCCCTTCGGACGCGCCTCTCTCTGCCCTTCCGTCCTCCAGAGAGGGGAAACAATAATCATTTTCCAGCGCCACGTCGGCCGCCTCTCCCAGTCCCCCGTTGGCGCAGAGGGAGTCTCTGCCGCGGCACACACCTGTTTCAGGCGGATGTGGCAAAGCGAGGTAAAATGGATGGCTATTGACTGGGGAAGGGCCGCTGGCTTTGGCACGCTCTCCAGACCCATTTGGCCCGATTCGGGCGACAACAACGCAACAAAGGTGTGCCGTCGGTTTGTTGTCGCCAGGTGGGAAGTGGCGTGTTGCGTCGGCAAATGCATGCACAAATGTGGGTTGGGGTGGTGAGTCGCGTGCGGACTGCTGGCGCCGCATTTTCCCTGTCGTTGTAGTCAATTAAGGGGGCTGACAATTATCGAATGGTACAAAAAGTGGCGGCCAACAGCGCCAACTTGGGAGGGAAGCGCTTCGGCTTGGGCTGGGCAACCCCCCAATCGACATACACTTTTCCCATTTCGGCGCTGTTTTGGCTTCGCTCCATCACGCAGCGGGCAGCAGCACTTTGCTCCTCTGCCTCCTCCGCCGTTTTCCGTCTCATCACGCGAAACACCTGGGCACAAATATAGCCGTGGGCCAGGGCCAGGGGAAGGGGCTCCCCGTTTGCCTAGCAACCGGGCACAAGACGCAAATGAAGTGGGTATTGAGCGCTCTCCCAGCTCCCACCGCTGCATCGATTGGGCAGTGCAGATCCCGCAAAAGGGCGTTCTGGGGCATTTGGCGGAAGCAAATAACATGCATGAGAATATTAATTGGGTGGGGTTGTTGGCCCCGGTCCAAATCCCTCCCATTTGGATGTTTTGCCGGCCTTTGTCCCCCTTTTCCACTCCTGGACGCCAAACACCGCAGAATTGATTATCCCCTCCCGAAAGGCCATTCTCCTGTTTTCACGCACGAAATGCCTTTTTGCTGGCCCATTCCCTGGCGCGGCGCATTAGGCCATCCCCTTTGTCCTTGATGGCATAATTCGGCGCAAAATGAGTTAACGCGCGGGCGGGGGAAGAAAATGGGCACGTACACTCAGAGCACACATTTGGGCCCCCAAATGGCCCTTGGATCGATGGACGGGAAGGTGCGGAAAATTGGCGGGAGTACGCGGTGCCATTCGGATGGGCACCCTCTGCTGCCTCCCCCTCCCCTCCGCGGGCCCAAAATTATGGGGGGATTAGCAGCGGATTTTGTGGAGAGAAGCGTGAAAGTGAGGAGAATGTTGTGTGGAGTGGCCAGAAAATACTATGTGTACCTCTCGGGGATGGGAAAAAGCGGAGAGGCACTCTCCGCAGAGGCGTAATCTTGAAAAGTTCCGGCGGACTACGACGGTTGATTGCTCTTGTTGCACGCAAAACGATCGCAGAAGAATGTCGTGGTTTTTATAAATGTCTACCCCCTTACAGAAGTAGAAGTCGAAACACGCAACAATCGCTCTGCTCCTTTCCCTTTCCTCTCTCATCTTCACATTTCACATCAAACGATTAAACGAACGATCAAACATTATCGCATAATAATTTTTTCTACTTTTGGCAAAATGTTTTCGGCAGATACGGCAAAAATTTAAAAATATTGGCATCCATCTAGGTCTAGGTAGGTAGTATAAAATATAAATCATAAATTATACTAAGTTTTGATTGGGACGTGTGGGATGCTAAAAGATTCTACCGCTTCTTTTGCCGCTACCGCTGCGTATTTTGCATATTTGCCATCGCAGATCGCAGTCTCTGTTTGTCCAAATGCTTAACAAGGGAAACGAACCAACTCACCTCAGCAGAAAGCAGAGTCAACAAAATGGGCGGTCAGTGTGGGGAGGATCTAGGCTAGTCCGTTCCTTTTTGGCCTTCTCAAATATCGCAAAGATCTCAGCATCTTCCAGCAGAATGGCGATTTGGGCGGTTTTTTTTGTCCTTGTGCAGGTAAATAAGTGTTTTGGATTCTTCCGTTTCGATCGGTGTTTCCAGTGCTTGCCCTTGTGCTTGTGCTGCCCCCATCTGGAGCACCTCCCCTACGGGGCCAATTTCACCTCGGTGCCTCTGCATGGCGAGGCCTGTGACCCGAAAGTGGACACAAAGCAATACCCTCTGGACACGTACAAGCCCAGCAAGGCCACATTTCTCTATTGCGACAAGGAGAAACGGTAATAACAAAAGAAAACACACAAATAATGCATCTTGTAGTTCAGCATATTCGTGACCGGCAATTGCACCCCGAAACTGGTTGTGCTCAACTCCGATGCGAAGGCAGCAGGGCAGAGTGCTTCTAGACTCGAATTGTTGCGCCTGCTTGAGCAACGGGAGCCAGCCAGGATCGGCACGGGACTGAGGGTGCAAGTGGCCAGCACCCAGGGACCCGTCTCTAGCAGCAGCACTACTGCAGCGCCCACAACTGGTTCAACCGGGACAGTCACGAGCACGCAAAATGTGTGGATGGACGACGTCGGTGTGAATGCGCTGGAAGAAGGCACCGCATTCGCCGAGGACGATGAACAGGGCGGGTCCGACGCCAGACTGCTGATCGGGATTGGATCTAACGACAAACTGGCGCAAAAAGAAACGACTCATCAGACGTCCGCCACGATGAGGCAGGCACAGACAACCACAACGCCGACAACAACCACAACTACAATACCAACAACGACTACGGAGCAGACAGGCGGCAGTGCAGTGGCAGAGACAGAGAACGACAGGAATGGACGTGGGCGGAAGGCCAATGGGAGTGGCGCCGAAATCGGTGGGCCGACAAAAGGGGAATACGTTCAGATTTCACCACAGACCACGTGATAACAGGTAGTTGTGCCGATGGCCTGGTCCCGTTTGCGGGCAACGACGGCCAGGTGCACCGGTGCTTCCCGGACTACGGGCACAACCCGTACAGCGGGTTCGCGTGTCCCTTCTCCTACCGCTGCGAGTTCAGCCCGACCCTGGCCCACTTCCAGTGCTGTCCCCGGCTGGTCGACTCCAACAACCACAACAATCTGCTGGTGGTGGCCGCCTCCTCCTTTGACCCGGAAGAGACCAGTGCCCAATGGGTCTGCACCTTCTTCCCTCGCATCCGATTCCCTCCCAGCAGTTGAGTGCCGTCTGTCCCTCCGGCTTCTCCCCCACACTCGATGCGCGTCTCTCGCAGCCCATGGTGCCTTGCTTCCCCGGGTGGAGTGCTGGCTGTCCCGCCCTGTCGAAGTGCCTCTTCAGTCGCCAGCTGAACCTCTTCGTCTGCTGCCAGCCCAACGAGCTCAGCCAAAGGCGCCCGAAGGCGCCGAAGACCCTGTTGCCCGGTCAGTCTGGGTGCTCTCGACACAGCCAGTGCGCATGGCATCTTTTGGGCGTGAAATGCGTCCGCTGGGTGTGCAAGTGTCCGGGAGGAATGGTCGCACTGGATGAGAGCTGCGGTCAGCAATTGGGGAGACCCAGAAAGAAGAAAGTCAGTCCCATGTCCCGCCTATTGCAGCCTTCCGATGCCCGGTTGGCCAATACAACCACGAGGGGGTGTGCACTCAGATGGTGGCGGTGGAGGACCCGCACTACCAGCAGGGGATGTTGTGGATGCACTGAACGATCTCCGCAAATGGGACAACGCACTCCCCCCGCGATCGGTTGAACCCGTTCTGTGTGCACATATTCCGAAAAAACGCAACTCGATCCAACCGAAAACAACTGGTTGTGCGTACCCGTATGTATAGCTTTGCATCATTCTCACGCGGCCTTTTTGGTTCGCTCGCTTTCATGTTTCCATTTTTGTTTTTGCCCATCTCCACATCCAGCCCAGCCGCAGATCTATGCCTCCCAGTCCAATCAGTCGCTTCTCCCTGATCCGCCCCAGGGGAGGCGACGGGCTAAACGTGTGGATGTGGAGATGCTCCCCCTGTGCGCCCGATCAAACCGCTTTCGCAATGATGGATGGCTGTCAACCCGTTTGCCCCTTTCGGTGATGTGGCGGGTGACATCAATGCAGATCCTGATTGGCGCAGGCCCATTAAAAGGACATGCCCCCACTCCATTCCACCACACAGCACTGACCATAAAGTCCTTGGTCTGCGCCAACTTTTCACACCCCTCTGGTGCTCATTGTCTCCCCCCTCCCCTTCAGAGAAAATGAATAGGGTACTCCTCTCGTTGTGTGTCCTTGTGGCACTGATTTGCATCTCCGAAGCCTTCTTGTTCGGCGCACTGGGCGGCGGGGGAGGTGGCGGTGGATGCTGTTGCGGCGGCGGCGGAGGGGGCGGTTGCGGAGGCGGCGGCGGATGCGGGGGCGGATGTGGAGGAGGCGGTGGCGGCTGCGGAGGCGGATGCGGCGGAGGTGGAGGTGGGTACGGAGGCGGCGGAGGCGGTAATACTCGCTCCATCGACTGACAAGCACTCTTAATCTCTCTTGCAGGGGGGCCAGTCCGAATCATTGGCCCCGGCACAATTTCAGGCGGTGGCGGCTATGGCGGCGGCGGCGGCTGTGGAGGAGGCGGAGGGGGCGGCGGACAGAGCATCGGCCCCTACGGACCTTACGGTCGGATGCCATCCCCGAAAGTCTCCCAAATGCCCATTTAGGCCCGTACGGCCCGTACAACATCCCAAGCGGAGGCGGCGGAGGATGTGGCGGTGGAGGCGGCGGCGGCGGCGGTTGCGGCGGAGGAGGCGGCGGATGCGGAGGCGGCTGTGGCAAGTAATCGGCAGCACGAGCATTACCTATGGACTATGGACCGAGTGGATCGCCCTTCACTTGTTGCAATTTCTAGCGCAATCTAACCTATTAGCAATATTGCAAGACATAGAGCAGAATAAATACTAACATGCTAGCGTATGTCTAGTGTCGTGGCCCATAGCAACATTCATCCCCGAATCCCCCCATTCACATCCATTGTTTGAAACAAAAGACCTTGAGCTGGGTGGACCGACTCGACTGCTGCCCAGAATTGTTGACGCCAGTTGTTGACCCACCAGAGTGGAGGAGGGAAGGCCCATTTTCTCATTCTTCAAGTAAAGTATCAACTTTCATTCCGCATTTCGGAATTTTGAGGGTTTTTCGCTTTTACCATTTGGCCTTCGGTTGGCAAGCCCCATTGCCCCATGGATAGATAAAATTCCCATTATCCAGTGCATACAATTGGCCGAATAATTTTGCACTGAAGTTTTGTGGTGGCACTCACGGTGCATAGACAAATTATTGGATTTCTCGCCTCGGCCCTGCTCCCCTCTCTGCTCGTGTATGGCTTCTTCTTCTCGCTCTGGGAGTCGGTCCGCTGAGTGAGCGCTATACTTATACTCCCCTTCCCTCCCTCCCTCTCTCTTTGCCTCTCACTGTTTCCCATGCACAACCGCATAGAGAGATAAAACAGCATCCACAAAACAGTGCCCTCGTCAGGCAATGGGCACTGCATTTGGCTGGGCTTGTGGACTATTCCGCTGGCCGGCATAAAGTGTCCATCTCGCCCCCCAAATTGACTCTTCCCCCGGCTCTCCCAGGAAGGCGATTCACCACCCTTTGGGAAAAGCAAATGCAACATTTGTTTTCTTTCACAGCTGCAGCTCCCCAAAGTCGTAAATTCTGCACGCCAGTGAATTAGGTATTAGCGCCTCGTCGGAGATGGATGAGGAAAGCGAAAAAAATGTAGGCGCCAATTTTGAATAAATCATTTTAATTGAGAAGCAGGATTGATTTATTCAAATTGAACATTATGTCCCCAGATTCGGTCGCGAAGTGAGTCCTACCGACTGGCCACAACGGCCAACGATGACCCCGGAAAGAAGCCGCAGCTGACTGGCGACAAGTCGACCACGTTCACGGAGACCACCATTGTGGTGACCCCAGTGGAGGAGGCGGCGGAGAACGGCCCGATGGCGGAACAGCAGCCGAAGACGGGGGTGGAGACCACGACGGTGGTGAAGATCAAGAAGCGGGGGAAGAAGTCGAAGAAGGCGGAGGACCTGGAGGAGCTGAAGAAGGAGATGAAAATGGTCGGAACAGGGGCGAACAAACACCGATTAGAAAATGTGTTGGCAGGACGAACACCGAGTGCCGCTAGACGAACTGTGCTCGCTGTACGGCACCGATGTGGACAAGGCGAGTCACTGGCGATTGGCGGCGGCTCCCTGATGAGAGTGTTATTTTGCCCCCCACAGGGACTGACCACCGGCCAGGCGGAGCACATTCTCGCCCGAGACGGGCCCAACGCCCTGTCGCCGCCCCGCACCACTCCGGAGTGGCTCAAGTTCTGCCGCAACCTGTTCGGCGGGTTCGCCCTCCTCCTCTGGGTGGGCGCCATCCTCTGCTACGTGGCCTACTCGGTGGACGCGGTGACGCTGGAGCGGCCCTCCAAGGACAATGTGCGCCCAAGTGGACGGACCGCTTCCACCAATTATATTTGCGTCCGTTCCAGCTGTATTTGGGCATTGTGCTGATGAGTGTGGTGATCATCACCGGCTGCTTCCAGTACTTCCAGGAGAGGAAGAGCTCCAAAATCATGGAGTCCTTCAAGAATCTGGTGCCAACCTACGCGCTCGTCATTCGCGACGGCGAAAAGCGCCAAGTGAGCCGAATGCCCAGATTTGGTACATACCTACTATATGTGGCGCCACACAGATTCCCAGCAGTCAATTGGTGGTTGGCGACATTGTGGAGGTGAAGGGCGGAGACCGAGTGCCGGCCGACATTCGCATTGTGCGCGCCCATGGATTCAAGGCAAATGGGAGGAGAAACAAATGGCAAATGCGCCCACACCCCAAATGCAGGTGGACAATTCTTCGCTGACCGGCGAGTCGGAACCGCAGAGCCGTTCGCCAGAATGCACTCACGATGAGCCGCTGGAGACGCGCAATCTGGCATTTTTCTCCACCAACGCGGTGGAGGGAACTGCCACGGGGCTGGTGGTGAACACCGGCGACCGAACGGTGATGGGCAGGATCGCGCACTTGGCCTCCGATTTGGACGCCGGACAGACGCCGATTGCCCGCGAAATTGAGCACTTCATACACATCATCACTGGGTGTGCAATATTTGAATGTGAAACACCATGGCAACAGACGCCCTTTTCAGCGTGGCGGTCTTCCTTGGGGTGACCTTCTTCATCATCGCCTTCATCCTCGGCTACCATTGGCTGACCGCCGTCGTCTTCCTGATTGGCATCATCGTTGCCAACGTGCCAGAAGGTAGAAACTATTGTAGAAACCATTGCGGAATAATTCCACAACTTTCTTTCAGGTCTGATAGCCACCGTAACAGTGAGTTGTTTTGAAACAATTGTTCTCATTGAGCACGTCCCCGCAGGTGTGCCTGACCTTGACGGCGAAGAGGATGGCGCAGAAGAACTGTCTGGTGAAGAACCTGGAGGCAGTGGAGACGCTGGGGTCCACCTCGACCATTTGCTCCGACAAAACCGGGACCTTGACGCAGAACAGGCAATTAATTGATTGATTCATCGGATTGAATGCCCATTTTGGATTTCTGCAGAATGACCGTGTCGCACACTTGGCACGATCTGCACATCGAGACGATCAACACGGCGGAGGACGCTTCCCGCGCGAGGGAAGACGGCAAAGTGGCCGAGGGGACCGCGAAGGCACTGCTCCGAGTGGCCGCTCTTTGCAATCGAGCCGAGTTCAAACCGGGACAGGTCCTAATGATGGATGGAACAGTCCAGTGCTGAACGTTGTCCCCACAGACTGATGTGCCCGTTCTGAAGCGTGAGTGCACCGGGGACGCGTCCGAAATTGCTCTGCTCAAGTTCTCTGAGCTGTCCCTCCCGGATGGGGTGACCGAGTTCAGAAATCGGACCCCCAAGGTGACGGAGATTCCGTTCAACGCGGTCAACAAATACCAGGTGAGCGAACAGCCTGGACCGTCGATTTATCTACTTCCTGGCCAAAAGGTGTCAATCCATTCCGTGGAGGAGGGCGGCAATCTGCTGGTGATGAAAGGGGCGCCCGAAAGAATACTCTCGCGCTGCAATCGGATGCTGATCGAGGGCGAAGAGCGCCCGCTGGACGGCCCGTTGAGGGACGCGTTCGAGAAGGCCTATCTGGAGCTGGGCGGAATGGGCGAACGCGTTCTTGGGTTCTGCGATTGCGCACTGGACCCCGTCAAATTCCCGAAGGCACGGCCAAAAAACTCCCAAATATTTTTAATAGTTTTCCGCCCATTTAGTTCTTCCCTTTCGATGCCGACGACCCGAACTTCCCTCTGGAGGATCTCCGCTTCCTCGGCCTCATCTCCATGATCGATCCGCCGCGAGCAGCCGTGCCCGACGCCGTCGCAAAGTGCCGAAGTGCGGGCATAAAGGTTCCGGCAAACATTTGAAACACGAACTGTGGCCTCTTTTCAGGTTGTTATGGTGACCGGGGACCACCCAATCACGGCCAAGGCGATCGCCAAATCGGTGGGCATAATTTCGGAGGGCAGTGAAACGGTGGAGGACATCGCCTGTCGCAAGGGAGTCCCAGTGGCAGAAGTGGACCCGAAGTGGGAGGCGAAAGTGGGAAATTTGGCTTAAACTTGCTGATTGCTTCAGAGAAGCCAAGGCAATTGTTGTCCACGGGACGGACTTGAGGGAAATGTAAGCTTTCGGGGCTGGACGGATTTGCTGGAATGGCGGCCTAATTTGAGGTCCGAGGAACAGCTCAACGAGATTATTGTCGACCACGCCGAGATTGTGTTCGCCCGCACCTCCCCGCAACAGAAGCTGATGATCGTCGAGGGCTTCCAGCGACAGGGACAGATTGTCGCGGTGACGGGCGACGGAGTGAACGACTCGCCCGCGCTGAAGAAGGCGGACATTGGAGTGGCAATGGGTAAGTATAAGTAGATGTAGATATGATGCCTTTGCGGCGTTTCAACAACACTGGCTGCAGGAATTGCCGGCTCAGACGTGTCCAAACAGGCGGCGGACATGATTCTGTTGGACGACAACTTTGCGGTAAATTCAAACGCGTGCCTAGTCCCGACTATATTACCTATTCCCTTTGCAGTCCATTGTGACCGGGGTGGAGGAGGGTCGACTGATCTTCGACAACCTGAAGAAGTCGATTGCCTACACTCTCACATCGAACATCCCCGAGATTTCGCCCTTCCTCATGTACATCCTGTTTGGAATCCCGCTTCCACTCGGCACCGTCACCATCCTTTGCATTGATCTGGGCACAGACATGGTCACAAAACTCGGCGGCTTTTTCAGCCAATTGACGACCCCGTCCAACAGGTCCCCGCCATTTCCCTGGCCTACGAAGAAGCCGAATCGGACATAATGAAGCGACAGCCTCGCGATCCGATCCGCGACAAGTTGGTGAATGAGCGATTGATTTCGCTCGCCTACGGTCAAATCGGCATGATCCAGGCGTCAGCCGGCTTCTTCACGGTGAAAAGGGTGCATGGATATGTTTGTTTATTGGAACCATTTAAGTACTTCTGGATCATGGCGGACAACGGCTTTCTGCCCGGCAGTCTTTTTAAATTGCGAGCCGAATGGGACTCTCGCGCCATCAACAATGTGGTGGACAGCTATGGGCAGGAATGGGTTCGTCGAAAACACAAACTGATGCCACTGTTGTTGATTTGGTTGATTCTTAGACTTATCAAGACCGAAAAATCCTGGAGCACACCTGCCAAACAGCCTACTTCGTCTCAATCGGTTTTCACTTCCCTCTCGCATATCACAAGATTACCCCAATATTTAGTGATCGTGCAATGGGCTGACCTGATCATCTCGAAGACGCGTCGCAATTCGATTGTGCAGCAGGGAATGTCCAACTGGGTTCTGAACATCGGGTACGTTGTGTATTGGTTACTGATTGTGCGAGTGATTAACCCCAAAAAGACTGGTGTTCGAAACTGCGTTGGCGGCATTCCTCTGCTACTGTCCCGGCTTGGACAATGGACTCCGCATGTACGGACTGAGGTGCGGGAATCAGAAGCAGGTGCATTCAAACCACTGACGAGTTGTTTTCTTCCAGATTCTCGTGGTGGTTCCCGGCACTGCCCTTTTCCATCCTCATTTTCGTCTATGACGAGTTCCGTCGATACCTGATCCGCCGTTTCCCCGGAGGATGGGTTGAACGCGAGACATACTATTGACGAAGGGAAGTATGAATTATGAAAAGAGAACTCATGGCTCTGAATATTTGGTAAATTATCAACGACCACAAGACCTCCCAACAATTACATACTATTTTGATTTCTTTAGCTATAGCATAAAAACCATTAGACGATTGTCAAATGCTGCTGGAACATTCCCATACTTCATTGTTTATTGGTCTTCTTTCTCCTCCACTCCCTCTTGTCCTTCTGTCGCGTCATCTCTCCCCTTCTTCTGTTGATCCATGTGCTGAAGCAACTGTCCGATAGTCAGTCCCTCTCCCTCAGTGACATGCGCAGTGGCCATTGACGAGGCGTCATCCTCCTTTTGGGTCTCGTCGTCTTGGGCCATTGAACTCGCGAATGTGGAAAGCACTGAATTCGGCGAGGCGATCGGCAGGTACATGGAAGGGCCGCCAGTAGGCATCGACGGGGAGTGCGCCGCGCTTTCGACGGCCACCAGAGTGGCATTCCGCCGTGACTTCTCGCCTTGAAATTGTTGTATTATTCCGCCATCTTCCTTCGATGGACACACCTCTCCTAGCGGCCCGTTGGCGCCGCTTCTCGTTTGCCGCCGCCTCGCTTCCAGAATTCTCTCCATCATGACTGGAGCCACTGCCACTCGTCTTTGTCTGCGAAAATAATACCTCAACAGCTTCATTTTAAACAGAATTTTGCCGTTTTATTCGCTGGTTCTGGACTCGCACTTCCCCCGCTCAAAATCATACGATGCGACCGGTTGTGCTCGGCCAACGTCTTTCGGCAGGGGAAGCACTTTCCACAGTCCTTGCAGTCGTAGGTGAATCCGGTGTGAGTGCCCATGTGCAGGTTGAGGTCAAACGCAGTCATGAATGTCTGGAAGGGGGGATATTCCCGATTCCTAGCTGACAGTTTCACACCTTCTGGCACTGCTGGCATATGTGTGCAGTGTGGAGGCGCATGTGCTCGTTTAGGCGGAACGCGCTGTTGAACTTCATGTCGCACAGAATGCACTTCAACGACATCATCATTGTGCGCGAGAGCTGTTCATCCGAGAAGATACCGCTCAGTGCACCAGCAGAAGGGGACAATGGCACTGCATTGTTGGCCATTTCGCTCTACAAAAGATAATTCTACCGTCTAACTTTGGTCAATCCTATTCTAAATATGAATGTACCTCGTGCATAGCCAAGTGGACTCTGTATGCACTGGTTTCTGCAAATGTCAGGCAACAATGCGGACACATATGGTAAGGTAGTTCAGAGAGCGGCGGCACTAGGCTGCCTCCATTTGAGTTGGACCCACTCCGGGGCCTTTTGGCTCCCTTTTCCAGAATGTTCACTTCTTGCATTTGCTGGCCAACTGCTAAAGTACTTTGACGTTTTTTACTCGCTGTAGAGTTTGTCGCGGACTTGAACAGACGCTTCTGATTGTTTGTCGCCGTCTTGTAGACTCCGCCAGTCAAACCGTCGATTGTAGCTGTCGTTGGCGGTTGTCCATTGTTGACTTTTGGAAAGTTGGCAAACAAATTGTTGCTCTGAGCGTTGATGGCATTTGCTTGGAGTGTTGGTGTTGCTGAAGCGACTGCCGGATTATTTCCGTTTGTAAGCGCTAAATAAAGACTAATATTTAAAAACAACGAGCTGCTATGATTAAAAAACAACTTTTAAGCTATATATAAATATTTATTTCTCATATTGTGGATTGTGCAGCAAAATGAATCGGATCCAGCTCAGATTAGGTAGACTTATGCGCTCCACTGCGGGTCAGTGGTCTAGTGGTATGATTCTCGCTTTGGGTGCGAGAGGCCCTGGGTTCAATTCCCAGCTGACCCCAAATTTTTTTTCATTAAAACAAACCAAAAAAGGTAGCGAGTTGCGCAAGGAAATCAATTCCTCCTCCTCCGCCATTTCCATTCATCTGTTGGCTGCTCGTTGCTGCCATCTTCGGCCCATTTTGAACTGCCGCATTTCTGTTTTTGTTGGGGGCATTCGGAACGCTTCCAACCGGCCTCTCTTCGAAAGAGTAAAAAATGTTAGGAAAGTGGTCAACGAAGTGGTGTATCAGTGCCAAGCGGTCGGTAAAGGTTTTAGAGCACTGGAAACATGATAAGAAATAACAACTGGTTGGAAATCTTGTCACTTGTCTGCATCCGCCGATCGCCAACAGTCCCTGCGAAGCAATGTCCTGGCTCAGTGGAACAATTTGACTGCTGTTCTGGGCATTCATTCGAGTCGTGGAGGATTGTGGTTGTGCCTTCGGAATTGGCATTTGATTGTTCGGCGAAGTTGTCAAGTTGCCTGATGAACGGAGGGAATCGATGTATTTCCATGCTTTATGGGTTAACCTCTCATCAAAGCTGATAGGATTGCGAGCTGTTGATGCTGTTGGTTGGGTTCGATGTCCACATTTCCATTGCTGTTGGGATTGGACACGTGTTTCGCCTTGTTCGCAATTCCGTTGGCGTGAAATGCGCGAAAAACTTCCTCCCACTTATTGTTCTGACTTTGGTAGTTCAACGCTTTTTCTGCATTCTGAAAATCCGAAAATGGTTCGGTTTAAAGGATTGATCCAGTTGAGTACTAATTTGAAATTTATTTTACTAATTCTACATTCTTCTGTCGTATATTTATTTTGATCCTTCTCATTCATCATCAGTATTTTAACTTTTAATTATCTATCGGTTTACCCCTCCCCATGCTATTGTTTTTTGCTTCATGCGTCATAGGTACGTGCTCTACGCATTATGTTTACGTACACTTTTATTTTTTAATTAAAATTGCAATTAAAATTCTGTGACGTTCATTTATTTTCTGGGAAATTTCTGCGAAACAAAGTGTGTTTGCCGCTTTTTACATCATCTCTTGCCCTGTCTAGCCAGATTCAGGGATTCAGCTCAAGCCACGAAAAATGAATCCAATTTCTGTTGCAAGCCCTTAGTAAAAGAAAGGTCACCCATTCCACTTGCTCTTTTATCTGTGCCCCATTTCTCTACTCCGAGCTTCGCTCCTTTTGCAATTTTGTGACTCCCTTTTAGTTTTACACTTAATTTTACATTCTCAAAATTTACCTCGTTCCCGCTGCCCTGTTCCTTTTCTTTGGCACCATTTGCCTGTTGTCCGCCATTAAAGTTGATATCGGTCCCAGCAGCAGCAGCATCATTATCCGTGCTGTTTGGGGCCAGCATCTGCTGCTTCTGTGCATGCGTGACCATCATCTGTTCAAGCAGTTTGTCCAATTTCATCTTTTCTGCAAATTAGACGTCATTTCAATAGATAGCATATGCTTAAACAGTGAAAAGCAACTGCGCTTAGTAACTAAACAAAGTGCCCTCGACAGAGCACAACAAACACATTTCAATGCATTTCTTCCCAGAAAGCGCTTGCGGATTCATTTCCTGCTCGCAGTGAATGGGAAGAGCAGCAGGGCGGGAAACTAATTGGAGGCAAATGTGCTGCGAGGGAGGAATCAGCTAGCGCTTCGCGGACAGCAGCAGCGCCTCAGGGGCTTTTTCCCATCGGCTGACGATGGGGCGGAAAGCAGTGGGTGGAGGGGCTCTGGGGAGGGGTGGCGGCGGCGCGGAGCAGGGAGACGTCGCCAACCGCCCGGGGCACTGGTGCAGGCTGGGAAAGGAATTGGGAAGCAGGCCGGGTGTAACGCCGCGCTGGACCCAACCGACAGGTCCTGGGGGCAGCGCCAGCGGCAAAATGCGGCGCAGGCCCACCACCAGCAGCCACCCACACTCACTAGTCTAGTCACTACCCCAACCAACCATAACAACACGTTGTGACTGCCAACCCGCGTATTCAAACTGCTGGGCAAAACGGAAGTGAGTGGGATGGACCTGAAACCGGGGAAATCTACAATAGTATCAGGACTCAGGACACAATGAATTGCCGATCGGAGTGGGGATAGTGGACATCATTGGGTTTTAACCTTTGAGACAAGTTCGCTCCATTTGTGTTCATTCCCCCAGCCACCTTTTCAGCTGATTTTTGCGGCTGACACCGAAAACAGGCTGTCCCGTGCCCTTGGCTTGGGTCCGGCGAATCCGATCGTTCAATCGAATTTCGCCCCGGGCGATGCATTTTCACGCGCAAAGCGGAATGGGGATTTGCGAGAAAGGGAAATGGGTAAACCGCCTTTTGTGGGTGATGATCGGAAAGTTGTTTCGTTTCTGTCGAGTGGCTAGAGAGGTAGAGAGGAAAGGAATAGATTTTACAATAGTATAGGTAATTGAGAAAATGGACAATGGTAATGGAAGGGCATGATAGCTAAATACTGTTTACACGTTTGATTACTTAAAAATTGAAACAGAATTGGACGCAACCGATACGAGACCACAGAAAGTGTGGAATGCGGGCGATGTGTCGAATGCCGATGTGCAATTGCATCGTCCATTTTATTTGATTGGAGATTGGCTCTCCCTCTCTTTTGTGCCCTGCTGACCAGCAGCAGCAAACACCATAAGGGACGTCCTTTGAGACTGAGACTGAGATTGTGCCTGTCCCTCCCCTTTCTGATGCTATTCCTCCTCCTCCCGTCCATTTTGCCACCGGGGCTTTGACCCCCCAATCCAATCAAACTGACAGGTCACTCACTGCACCTTATGGGACTCCTTTATCGTGTTCCCAATTCCCATACCACAACATTTGCCCTGCCGCGTTGTTTGTTTCTCCCTCTTGGGCTGTGCCGATGTGCCGAACTTGATGGATGGGATTGGCGGCGGCAGCAGGACGATTCAATTGCAAAAAAAATTACTGCACTAAGACTAGGTGAAATTCTAAAAATACCTAAAAAGATAAATAAGAGATTGCCCCGCGCAGAAATGAGAAATGAGCTCGACTCAAAAAAGAAATAAGAAATATAGGTAAATATTGTAGTACTACTATTAGCGTTAATCTATTACCTATTACTATTATGTATTTAATGAATTTGATGTCGGTACATATGCATACAGAAACCTGTAATAAAAAGTAAAAACCCATTAGCATTAGCCACAATTTCGGATTACAGCTCAACTTAGGCAATGTGACGTCGAAATGGAGAGGATCGTGACGAACGAATTCTCACCGGATTATTGTTCGAAATGGTCATATGATTGGGGTGTCGAGAAAAACTATCGGAAAAAGCATTTCCAAGATCCCATCTCTTAAGACACGATAAGCTACCGAAAATGTGAATACTAATTACCAAAGAAGACGAGAGATCACCACCTATATTTTGAAAAAAAACACTCATTTGTTCTTTTTTCACTTTACTCGTTTTTAATAAAAAATCTCGATTCATCATAGTTTTCCCTCTCCTTTTCGAGCAAATCTCACAGCTCAACATTTACGTGATGACCTTCTTCGTCCTCAGAGCTTAGAGGTGAATAATAGCAGTACCTGGGTAGGTACCTTTGTCTTTGTTGGCTATTCTTTTGTCTTCCCACAATAAGATACATAAAGGAAGCATTGCCATAAATAAACGAAAAATAGGGTAGCTAATTGCCAATTTGGTTCATTCGGCCGACGGGTAAACGGCCCTTTCTTTGCTTCCTGCTCCCAATAGACTTTGTTCCAACTCACCTCAAGTCTTTACCCCCAATTAACGGTTGACGCAGGCACAGTCCGAATTTGGGGCCAGATCTACGAATTACGTAGCCTCCTTCCCGTTCCTCGCCCACTCCAACTTTTCGTTTTGAAACATGAAATTGCTTCTTTTACCGCAATGAATGATGCCAACTCGCCGCAAATGCACAGTGTAATGACCTAATGACGCGATCTACATAAGTTGCGTATAGCCAGCCATTCAGCATTTTCAACTATAAATAGAGACTCGGCACATTCCAATGCTCTCCTCCTCATTTTTTCAATCTTGGTAAGTGAGCTCTGAACGGAGCTTCCTTGTCCAAAGCGGAAGATTAGCTCACTCTCGTAAGCACTAAATATCTCCCCAAAAAGTTCACTCACTGTAGTTCCTCTCGGCAAAAACAAACTTTTTGTGCGGCCCAATGGATGGAGAATGGACCCCTTTCCTTTCGGCACAGGCAATTAGCACATGTAAATGTCACCAATAAAGGCGGGGCCCCCACCACTTATTACCGGGTAAAGCGGAAGAAAGCACTCATTCTCTAGGTAAGGCGTCTAAAAGGGCACCACGAGTGGACGGAGGGGCTGTTGTTGTCGACCCGGCGGTGTTAATGGCCACTTGGCATTTGGCTAATCAGTGGGCACTATGTACAAACACAAAGGTGCCATTTCACTCCCAATTCTCATGGTCCGTTAACTCCGCCAAACGACGAAGGCCCTTTGGATCTTTGGAGACTCCTCCGGGACTCGAAAGGGCCCATTTAGAAGAACTCGCTCAGTTCTGGGGCCGGCCAACCGCCCCCTCCCCTGCGTTCCCATTCACGTGTTCCCCTCATTTTTGGACCATTTACACTATTTTTGTACCAGCCGCGTGTTTGTTTCTGCGTTTTGACCTCATTGTTCAACGGCTATTTTCGGCCACATCCCAACCATTTGTGGTATTTACTATTCTTTCACTCACCTTCAGGCCCGTTTGTGCGTGTGCATTTTATTCCTCGCGCACAACGCGTAATCCAGTTTGGCCATATGCCGTCCCCGGTCGGTCCAGTTCAGTGTGTGTTCCCACGCACAGCACGCTAAAAGGCCAATCAAATGGCAAATGGGCGGCACCCCCGCAGAGAGTACCAAACACCGGAGTCCATCTTTTGTCTCCCCGCCGCAGCCATCCCATCCCGCCGATTAGTTATCATCGATGGCCACATCGCCAGTTTGACAAAAAGTCCTCCGAATGTGTTGCTGCGCATTAGCGCAACAACACATTCCGACTGTTTGGATTGTACTCCCCATTTGTTATCCCCCCACTCTTTCTTCTGCCCCATCTATCCTCTTTCGCCCACGCCCTTTGGCTCTCCCAATCACACAAATTGCGCGCTTCTTTCTGCGGTCCGCTCTCTGTATATAATTACAATAGCGGCGGTTCTGTCCCCAATCACTCCTCGTTCGCGCGAAACTCGTCGTCACCACCAGCTGGACGACGCACAATTATAGTGCGCACGCCAAAGTCAAACAGTTGAAGAGCGCTGATGCTTACGGCCGATGGCGTAATTACTGAAGCCTCCACTCGGTCTACCATCTGCGGTTTGCGCTTTCCCCTCCCCGTTGTTCGAAATTAAATTCCATATCTTTTGTTGGATTATGCACTCGTTTGGATGATGTTGGTCGCCAGAGGTGCGCAGCTTATTCGGCCGTTTGAGTGGCGCAAAAAAGAAGTCGAATGCGCACGCTCCGTTTTTCGACATCTTCGCGCCCCAAAGTGCGTCAGTGGCGTTCAGCTTGGAAGGATTATTATGAGTGATGGCGGCGGCGGCAAACATTGAGGGGGGGGGGCGGCCGTTCGGTTCATTCGGGGTGCACCATGTTTGGGGGACAGAACAACAAAGCACATGATAGATAATAATACCGGCGGGTGCCGATTTCAGCTCTCAGGGGGATTTGCTTTCGCTGTCCGCCGAAAGCCGGTGCACTATCCACTTCCCACCTATTTTTATCCGCCACTTCAAGTTGCGTGTTCCCTCATCAGTTGGCATTCCCCTCTTCGGTCCATTCATAGGATTTTCCCCGCCTCACAATTTGCGTAATTGGGACCATTTATGGCACGCATACAAATATTAAATTCCTCGAGGAATTTGTCTGTCTGGGCACGGCTATTTGTGGCCGTCACTCATTGGACTTACTTTCTCAGGTACACATGTGGAAACTGATTCCGGTGATGGGACGTCATCTCAAAACACACGCGTCCCTTCCTTCGTCCACTTCCCCTCCCCAATTTGACTCAAGTTCCCCCAAACCCAACAATTCCCCGGTTCCCGCATCATCCGCTCCCCTCGTGCCATTCTCCTTTCCTTTCCCGCCTCCGTCGTGTGTCCGGCAGCGCGAAACGGAGAGAGGCGCAAATAATCCTCCCCCTCCCCTCCTCCTCCCACTCCCACATCCCACTGCCAGCTGACCTTCTCCACCGCGGCTGTAACAAAGTGGCCCCAAGTCAATTAGCCATAGTTGGTCTCTGGGCCGGCATTTCCGCGAAATGCATGTCCTTTGCTCTGATCCGAAGAGGCACACCCAGCAGAGCCAAAAACGGATTTATTTGGACTGAAAGGGCGCGGAGTACTCATTTCCTTCGATTTCGTCCATTTGCTATTTGTTTTTTCGCGTTTCAGCGGGCCAACTCTCCCATCGTCGGGCAAAGGAGACAAGCACTCTCTCTCTGTCCCACCCACCGGTCACACACAGCTCACAGGCCAATCGACTTCCGCCGGCGTTTGTCCTCCCACTCGCTACAAACCAAATCGGCAGTCTCTCTCCCAGTCGCTCGTCCGAACAATGCCCCCGGCGCATCAGCCTTCCCAGCTCAGCAGCTTTTCCCCGGCCGCCGCCACATCCAGACAGTTGCGGATAGGCGTCCTGCTGCCGCGGTACGTGCTCCTCTGCGCCCTGTTTGTGCTCGTCCTGCCGGGCAGATTCGCCGCAGCCAAGAGCCACCACCTGAAAGTGGAGAGCAGCAACGCCGGAGAGACCACAGAGCAGCGGGTCAGTCGGAATCGGAAAGATCTCGCGTCAAACAAAAACTCCTTCCTGCAGCAGGAGCAGCAGAGATTACTGGACCTCCAGTTGGCCGAAAACGAGCTGGGCGAGGAGGACGAGGCCCGGGAGGAGTCCATGGGCGGCAGCGGCAAGGGGGACCTGTTCAGGAAGTACCTGTCCAGGGGCATCATCGGTTGCACCACCAAGTACGTGAGCATCCTCCAGAAGCTGAACAAACTGATCGCGGTGAGCCGAGAGAGAGCGGCATTTGAGTTTCTTCTTCCGGCTGTTTGCAGGATGCGCACGCGGAATACACGCAATGCCAGCAGCTGATGACGGAGGCGGACAGCGATCGCAAGTCCAAGAAGTTTGCGGCGCAACTGGAGATGATCAACGAGCTCTTTGACTGATCTGGACCACACCCACGCGGTGGAACCGAACACGAAGACCATAAATATTTTGCACCGCACAGTGATATCACAATATAAAACAATTATGTCCGTCCGCCGCAAACTCCGAATTAGAGGACGCTCGAAAAATCACTGCTAAATTTAACCCTTGCCCCAATTTGTGGATGGGAATGATGCGCCAAACGGAAAAGGGCGAGAGGAAGGGCATAAATTGGCCGGAGAGGGTCTGAGGGAAGGGGGAGTGTGCGTGACATTTCCCGCGTCCAATTTGCGTTTGGGCCAAAACCCTTTTTAATTTGTCATATGGACGGACCTTTGGTTGGGCTGTTTGGGCGGCGCATTGTTTTCAACCCAATAACAATGTTGTCATCCTGCGGATGTGACCAAAAGCAACCGTTCCTCGGAATCGGAAGACCTTTGAACGATAAGTACTCACTGTGTCATTTGGAAGAACGAGTGTGGAACCAAAAATTGTTGAAGGGCGCTAAATGAGTCAACGGACGGCTAAAATGGATTGAAATGCGAAGAGAACAGAGCGTTAGGTCTCATTTTGGGAAAATATCGCGAAGGCCAAGGGCGAACAATATGTTGGCCCTCGTTTTGCTTCTGCTTCCTTTGGCGGATTGTGCCTCCGTCCCCGCGAACCAAGACTCGATTGCGTCGACCACTCCGTCCGCCGAAGTTCGCCCGGCCCCAGCCAACTCATCCATCCAAAACAGCGAAGCCGTTCCAAACGCCCTCATGTTCGATGACTCTGCCCGCCGAGGAAACAACAACAACAACGGCAACGGCAATCGGTGCCCGCCGCTGCTCGGCTCCAACTTTCCCAACCAGCAGAGACCGGTCATATTCATATGCCAATGATGGAGTTGCGTTCAACAAATTTGTTTCAGTTGGTCCAAACGAACGCACAAGGCCGCAGAGTGGTGTGCCAGTGGGTGATCATCAGCGACCAGCAGAACTGTCCCCGCTTCTTCCAGAATTGCGGCCCCAATCCGCCCACGTGGACGCACACCTTTAGACGATAAATTCCCTTTGCCTCTGTTCAGATGCGACCGGCAGAACGAGATCTGGTGGCAGTGCACCAGTTCCTGTGAGCCCTCCTGCGGCAACCAGTCTCCGTCCTGTCGACGCGTAAGTCCCAACCGGGGGACATCATTTAGTACCATTCGCTCACACAGAGTTGCGGCCGGAGTGGCTGCCAGTGTTTCCCTGGATTTTTGCGCGATCAAAACGGTCTCTGCGTTCCGTCCGACCAATGCTCTTCCTCCTGCTCCCGCGACTCGGACTGCCCGGGAGAGTCGACCGTCTGCCAGAACAGGCAGTGCCGCCAAGGTGAACAAAATAATAATTGTGGAGATTGGCCAATTGCGGGTTGATCTGCTGGGCACAGGCTGCACCTCCGACTCGGCCTGCAGACAGTCCCAGCGATGCTCCAACGGCCGATGCGTGGAACGCCAGAACTGCCGTTCGGATTCGCAGTGCGATTCTTCGAACATGGTTTGCGTGTTCGGCAGCTGCCGCTCTGTCACTTCGCTGTGTGAGTGTCCCTTTCCACCAAGACCATCATACTTTAATTGTTCCCTTTCGTTTTTCAGCCTGTCGTTCCCACAACGATTGTCCGGGCAGTGCCTTCTGTGGCCGTGACGGCCGATGCCACTTCCCGTTTCGTTCGTTTGACGCAATCGAGATCGAATGATTGCGAGAGAAGCGGTGACTTTGAGAGTGATGAAGCAGTATTGTTTTTGCGAACGAAAAAATATTGAAGCGACACGGTATTCGGGACTCAGACATGTTCAATCGCCTTTCTGCGCATAGACCTCGCCGGGTTGGGGAGAGTTGTCGGTTCAGCCGGGAAGACTGTGCGTCGGGGATGTGGCTTTGGCCTGAAAGTGGAGAGAACGTCTCTAACAGCCCATTGATCCGCCGATTTCTGCAACTTGGCCAATGCCCGTTGTTGGTCGGCCCAGCTCAGCGAGGAATGACGTCGTTGTCCGTTTGAGGGCCAATTGGGGTTGCGGGAACATTGGTTTTGCACGCACAGTGCACTCGTTCTATGCTGGTGCGACTGCTCATCTGCCGTTGCACAAGTGTTTTTTGGCCAAAGGGGCCAAATGCCGGATCACCTCCTCGATGGAACCCGCACTCCACACTGTCCATTGATGGAGAGCTGGGCGCAGGGGGGTGCTGTCCATGTTCTTGCTCTGCGCCACTTTTGCCACTTCCGCCACACTCCTGCTGTGCGCCATTTCTTTTGTATATTTTGCGCAGACAGCGGGCCAGTTGCAAGCACTGCAAAGTGCCCAGAGTGACGCACACAAGTACGGCCAGGATGACGATGCTGCGCGAAACACAGAACCGAGATGTGCGGACAGGCGCGTCTGGAGAGATGTACAAACAACTGTGTGGGTTAGGCCATTCCCTGGAACACCTCCACAAGGCGTCAACAGGGGCACCAGTTTCCCCGACTCTCCCCTCCTTGTGCCAACGACCGCCAATTCTTCGCTCTGCTGCTCCTCCCGCAGCCGCTGCCTCTGGTTCCCCAGCATCTCGAATTGCTCCTCCTCCTCCTCGTTGCTGCCCCTCCTCCGATGCCCAGTCCTCTCCCTCTTCGTCCCCTTTGCCGGTTTCTGCGGAACCTCCTCGTAGTGCGATGCCCCATCGCTGATGGTGTAAGAACCAGAAATAGTGGTGGTGGTGTTCTGCTGTGCCGCCCGTTGTCCCTAGATGCTCAGTCAGGTGGGAACGAACAATCGATTTCCACAAACCATTCCTTCGTTCGGTGCACCGACCCGGTCGTACTTCTCCACGAGTTGGGCCAACTCCTCCAGAGTGCTCAGTGCAGTGGACCTTTTGCCCTCAGCCTCCGCATGGCGGGCATTTCTTTTTCGACGCCTCTTCCCGTAGCTGTGCTCTTCTGCCGAGCAATTAATCTGCCAAGTGGGCGGTGGTTTTCAATCCCAAAATTTGGTCGCTCACGGGCGGACACTTTTCCACGCAGATGTTCACCGTGCACCGGATACGGACTCGCCTTGAGCCGTCAAACCGGAACACCTTCAGAGTGGTGTTGAAGCCGCCTTCTGCTGCCGGACGTTCCCGGATGGGCCCTCCAATCAGATGTGCCGCGCGCACTCGGGACTCCGGGCATCTGGCGTCGAATTTTTGGACAAAACGCAATTGGCACGTACCCATCGGCGATGAGAACCAAAGGCGGCGGCTCTGGTGGTATTCCGCCCAGTCTGTCGGCAACGCACGACTCGACGAACATCCCCAACCTGCGCTTCCGAATAATGTCCACCCATCCATCCACAACCGGATTACCCCGTCTTCTCCGTTCGCTCCATGGTCCATCGCATCTCCAGCTGTTCGCCCAGCGAGACATTGGTGACCGGTTCGCCGTTCCGGAGCAGCGTCATGTGCAATTTGAGTGAGGGCACTGAGGAGAGATTTGAAGCGGAAGACAGTGCCAAAGCAGTATCAACGGAAGTGCTGTTTGGCGAGGAAGATTTGGAACTGAAAATGGGCTCTTTGAGAACATATTCCAGGGCAAAAAACGGAAACCTTCTTTTGGCCAGCACACCGGCGAAATCACAAGTGATGTTGAAGGTCCGTTCGTTGCCAGTTAGTAGTTGGGAATCTGGGGGGTAATGCATTATTAAAGAACAATACATTTACAGACTTAAAGTCAAATCGCCGTTTTCTGCCTCGCCAGCACTCTGTTGCAGAACAACAACGAAGGACCAGAAGTGTGTGCTCAGCTCAGTGCCTGGACACTGGCTCTCTTGTGCCGGATAGGGAAGAGAGAGGGTCTGCTCAGATTGGGGTGGTTTATTCCCCAAATTTGGGGACTGACCGCCACCAGTGTGTCCCGGAAGTGCAGTGTGCAGTTGGCGGAGTGGTCGCGCAGGAACAGTTTGCCGGAGGAGGGCGAAGGGAATTTGGCGGCCACCTGGATGCCC
This sequence comes from Radopholus similis, assembly GCA_013357305.1. NCBI lineage: Eukaryota > Metazoa > Nematoda > Chromadorea > Rhabditida > Pratylenchidae > Radopholus > Radopholus similis. Next base: position 53,028 of record VAHH01000087.1, read on the forward strand.
CGCAATCGACAGTCAGTCTCCACCACTGCCCTCTTCCAATCGGCGACTTTCGATTCCCGCTGCTGTTCCCCCTCTGCTGCCGTGTGGTCCATCATCACTGGTCTCGCCTTCCTCTCCACCGGCCTCTCAAGCGTGGGACTTGCGAACGCCATGTTTGTGTTGCCCCCACTCGGGCGAACGGCGCCTTCACTCGGTGGTGCGCACAAATTGTCGTAGTAGTCAATGAGCGGGGACGGCTGGAACAGTTGCGGATGGGAGAGCTGCGAAAGTGGCGAAAGCACACACTGAAGTGGGGAGTAATATTATTGTAGGTATGTTTTGTGTGCATTGACTCGTTTTCCCACCTCGTCAATGTCCTTGTGGAACTGGGCAGAACGGCAAATGGCCGCGTTCGCCAGACACGCGCTGAGACAGGCGGCAAGTGTGCTCGTGCTCAGCAACTTAACCACCAATAGTGTCTGACGTCTGTGTGCCCCTTGCCTTTGTCTGTCCCTCCCCCTTCGAGATGTTCAGCGCCTTGCCGGGAAACAGTTCAAAACTGGCACTTGCGTCAGCACAATTGGGTCGTGGCACTGCGTCCGATCTGCCGGGCAGACACACCTTCTCGTGATATTGGCCGGCAGAAAAGGCACTCAGCTCGCCCCCAACCCGTTCTAGTCTCTCGGCACTGTTGCTGCTGCCCACATTTTCCCCACTCCCGTTGCTCTCACGTTCCATTCTTACGAATAGCAATTCTTTCTGCAATTTTAAAATGCTTTTGATTCTGACCGCTTGCGTTTTGCGTTTATTGCACTGCCGGACAGGATGCCGGAATCTGCTGAGAGTCTGCACTCTCCGGAACTTGTGGAAAACACGAATGCTTTGCAAGGGAACGCAGAACCGTTGATCTGGTTTGCCTGCACAGACGCACAGAGTGTGTCCACTTTATCACCATTTTCCTCATTCCAAGGCACCCACTTTGCAAAAGCCCCTGCACTGCTCAAAGTCCACTCCCTCAAGGAGCAGCTCACGACTGGGATCCACTCGGTAGTGCTCCGTGCGCATCCAATGCAGTTCTGCCTCGTCGGAGCATTCAACTGTTCCAAACGAACATTATTTGGATTATCGTATCCATTTGCCAAATTCACCGTCCACGCAGACCATCTCGAAGTAGTCCACCAATTCGCCGCTACTCTGTTCCCGAAACATTGCCGGCACTACGCTCGTGCGATGCTCCCTGTTCAACATGCAGATGCCCGATTCGTAGAAGAACATGACAGAGCGGCAGTCCAGGCGAAGTTGTCGTTTTGCCTGCAGACAATTGGCCAGACACTCTGAGAGGCCGTTGACCGGTCGAACCTGTCGGAGTTGAAATGGACAGAGATTACTCACATACTCACTCTCTTTATTAGTATATCTTCTACCTCCAGTGCATTGCCAATGAGCACGTGTTGCGGGAATCGTTCGAACGCGTGTGCAGAAGGACACAGTGGAACATCTGTAACAAAAGAGACCGAATGTGTTTGGAGAGATTTTATCACTGACCGGATGGCATGCAAACTGCTTGGAAATGCGCGATGCTCGGAAACATGTCTGGTCCAGCTCTGCCAGTGCGTTCTTTGACGAGAACGCTCAATCCAAATGGTCGCGAGTCTTCTTCCTTCAGCTCGCATAGCAATTGTTCAGAGTCGTATTCAAATGAACGACACTGTTTAAAGTTTTCATCGGTCAGACGGTAATCGGTCGGTAAGATTCACCTGTGCACCATTCTCCGTACATCTTTGTGCGCATTCTTGTAACGAGAGTCCTCTGGAGACTTTTATTGGCGGCGGAGTGCCGATCATCTTGAATCCTTCTGCACGCAAATAAATGGTTCTGTTTTCGCCAGAACAGCCATGACGAGTTTGAGGAAAAAGTGAGGCTATTGCCCGCTGTTCAACTTAAAAACTATTTAGAAGTGAAGAAATAGTCACAAGCACTAATTAAAAGAGCAACCTTTTGGAAACAAGACCTTTTGCGTCATTGCTTTGGACGATTTGGGCAGTAGCGCAACCATTAAACAGGCATAGAAAATTACTATTCGGAGTTTTGGTGAGGAGTAGTGCAGTCTTCTATCCATCCATATCAATACAGGCAATACAATCGCTTCTTGCTTTATTCGCAGAAGTAAAGGATGAGTGTAAAAAGTTGAATTCGTCTAGGGAGTGCTCTTCACCCACATTCACCTTTCCCTGGATCGAATTCCAGTTATTAGCTGCCTCCCCTCCCCACTTGTTCCTCTTTAAAAAGGGTCCCTTTTTATCCAGCTTTGTTCAGTTCTTCACAAACCAAAAACAATAATTACCCCAATGACCGGCTAGTTTGAAGACCTCTGTGAACCGTCGGTTCTTCCTCATACCCATAAAATGCTATGAATAGGTAAAATAGAATAGTGGGAGAAGTTGTGATATTTATAATTTGGCATGTCCAGAGGTCAAAAATTATATTTAATAGTAATCATGTAATCAACAAACAATTATTTTATAAAACGCATCAGAGCAACTGGGAGATATATTTTATATTTCGTCAAATGATCGGTCAGCACCAGCAGCAGATCACTTGCGTTCATAGAGGTACAGGTACCCGAGCGAGGTTGGCGGGTTCTTCGAGATCGCCACTTTTTCGTCGTTGAAGATGTACCTTTGTGGGGTTTGTCAACTTGTCGAATATTCAGATTTGGAGGACTCACCATTTTCCTTCACGGCGGACGTGAGCCACATAATGTCCCGAATGCGGGGAAGAGCCCATGTGGGAGATGAATCCGACCAAGTTGTACTTGCCCGGACCGTCGAAACACTGCTTCGGGACAGTTGGAGGCGCAACCTCTAAACAACGATCAAATTGTGTCCACTAATTTTGCATCCACCCATTTACCTCTTTCTTCGGGCACTTCGTGGCCAAACAGCCAATTGGCAGCCTCCTCCGGGTTCCATCTGTTTTGGCCGAGGGCATAGCGTGCTTGATGGGCAGTGAACCCGAACTCGACCAGCTGGGCCACCTTGTTGTCCTCCTCCTCACGCCTCTGCTGATCCGCATCAAGTGCCTGTTCGCCCTGAAAAACATGGATTACCACAACAAAAGTGTTGAGAGTGGGTCTCTACCGGCTGCAACACGCCCGATGTGCGATACTGAGTCAGGTCCAGGTCTCTTTCGATCATAATATCCACGTCCAGCTTCTTGGGCTGGTAGGTCTCCGAAATTGTGAAGCGCTGTTGAATAATGCCCGTGTAAATACCAACAATCCTTGGAATGGGCATACTCGAATCTGGACAATCAAATATTGCGGGAAAGTGCCCATCCCGAGGCGTTGCACTGCGCCGCCCACTTGTCCGGTCACATGGGATCGGTAGTCGTCAATCTGTTCGTCGCCAAAGGCGCGTTCCAAACACAATTCGAGCGACAATGTTTTGCGCTTTGTGCCGCCAACTTCCCTCTGAAAAGTGAGCCTTTTTGGCGAAACTATTATAAATTGGACTCACTTCTTCGGCGAGTTCCATCGGTACGGGCACCGAGAGGATGGTGTCCTCCCGCTTCACATATTGCACGCCGCCGGAAACATCTTCGAATCGATTGATCAGTTTGAAACGGAATTGGTCGACGGGGTTGATGGCGCCCGGCAAGTTGGCCTCGATTCTGTCGAACAAATGGCGGATGTATTCCTCCACATCTTGCTGCTTTGCGGTAGAGAATTCAACGTGATCTTTCCCGGCGATTCGGCGGAACATTGTCGGGCGAATGCCGTCTTCTTCGGTCCCCTCTTTGGAGTATTTCCCGTCACAGAGCGCCATAACCACTTTGGAGAGTTGGCAATTGAAGTCTTCATAAGTCGAAAGTGGATCGCGAGCATCGAGAAATGATGACGTATTGTAGCACTGTTCAAAATTCGGAACCAGGAGTAGCATTTGAAGTGCCTAAAAATTGTGAGAAATTTCCTATGCAACGGAACTGAAACCCCACAGAATTCATGTAGCAAGAGGAGCCCAGGTTGATGAGTCCAGTGAAGTGAGGCCCGTATTTTTTCTCGAGGGTCGCCCCCTCTTCTTGGATTGCGGAAAACTCGTAACTTCAAAAGCATTGAGTCTGATTTGGGAAGACAAAAATCTCTCACTTCATATTTGCGTCCAATTCGAGTTCGAGCGTGCTCTTCTCCGACTTCCGAAGCTTGTTGATGTCGAGTCCGAAGTGCGCCAAATGCTTTGCCAACCAAGGATCACGCACTGCTTCATCTTCGTCGTAGCTGTATATGTCCCCGTCGTTGTTCTCGATTGTGCCTAGTTTGACCACCAGCGGGAAGCCAGTGCGTTCCGCGTGCATTTTTGCATGTCCATTTCCGTTAACTCCGCTCAGAGGTGCATAACGTCCGCAGCAGATTCTCCCGTCGCTCAAGTTTAGCCAAAGATTTTCGCGCAGGTCGCACCCTTCTTCGGCACACTTCCAACCCCCATATGGTAATGGAGGCTCATCGAACTCAATCTGAACTCCATTTTGTGCTTTGTAATACATGGATTGGCAAAGAACTTGGATCAGATTTTCCGCCACTCTCGACACCTTCCGTTCGCCACCATCCCAAGCACTGACTCCCGTCTCCAATTGATGCTGGATTTCGGCACTGATGTGAGCAATGATTGTATCACAGATCTCCTGCAACTTCGGCTCATCCAGTTTGTTAATCGGAATTCGCTCATTCGGACTAGCTTTGAAACAGATTGAATACTCCCGCGATACACGTTCCTTTTGCTCCGATTCAATGCTAAGGCGTTGCACCTAAAAGGACAATGAAAAAGTGAAAAAACTTCAACTTATGAATAGAATTTTCTGTGCCTTATCTCTGGGTTCCTCTTCGATTATCTTGGTATTGCGGATGTTGAGAAAAATATTGTCATGACTCTTATCAATGTGCGTTGCGCAAAATCCAACATAACTGTTCAACCCTATGTAGAGACCTTCTGAAAAAAGTTTTTGGGTGAAAGACTTTCGCACAAATAAAAACCTGGAGAAAACGGTGTGTCAAAACAATGATAACATTCATCCTTGAAAACATGGTCTGAAGCAGTCGGTGCTCTCAAGTCCTTTGCACCTTCTTTTAAATCCATTCCTTTTTATATCTTATTAGTTATTACTATTTATAAAAGCAAAGTAGAAATCTGAGGCAAAGATGAAAAATAACTTTGTTAATGTTTTGCTGGATGCTAGAAACTAGAAATGACGATACCAACCAGACCCAATTCCCATACCACAAATGCATCCACTTTCCGCAAGGCGCAAGCCCAAAAACCCAAACCACAAATTTGCAAAAAATCACAGAATGCCAAACAGTTTAACGAGCTATTTTTAAATACTGTTTTTAGGTCATCTTCTTCTCATCCGTCCAACGTCCATGCGCCATGCGTCCATCCAAGATTTCCTGGTTGCCCAAGCCATTGTTCCATCCTTTTGACTGTACTGTTTTTATTTTTGTGGGCTTTAAGACTTCATTTTACAAAGTTTGATTGAATCGACTCTATCAAAATTCGGATTTGGATTGGATCTAAAAATAAAAATTTTAGACGGACAAGCGATATGAAGGCCGCTGTCCCTTTTACTCCAAACAATCATGATTTATGTTGTTTTCTCGTAACCAAAGTATCCGCGTGGAAAGGAAAGTGAGTAATTTTTAAATGCATCCAAATATTGCATTTCATTCATAGATACAAAAGGATATTTTCCATTGGAAATCTCGCTGTTACAACTTACAATCCACAGACTCTGGAGATCACTAATCAAGTTTGTTATTCAAGGTTATCGCTTGTATTTTCGCTTGAGTTTTTGTTTTAGTGGCTCTATGAGGACTTTTACTCCATCCGATGCATCAGTGAACGACCGCGCCATTCAAACAGCGACACGAATGCACTTACACAGGCGGATGACCAGCAATTTGCGATACAAGTGCGCAAGAAGGGCGGCAAAGTTGACACAATGCGTTTTGCTTCGGAGTTTGCGCGCAATGTTGTGACAGAGGCTTTGCGTTATCAAACTCGGTTCGCATCAGATAAAAACGTTCAGCGTCCAGTATGCTTAATGCACATGTGGTTTTTATTGCTTTATCTTATTAATAGAAGTTCAATTGTCTAAAGAACGGATGGGCGGATCAACAAACGCAGGTGGTTTTGGAAGTCACCGCCGGTTCACTCAATCAACTATGTCCTCGAACAAACACTCTTTGGAAGAGTTACGATTATGAAGACATTCGATTGATAATTCCCGTCAGAGGTAAGTAACGGTCCAATTTATCGAAAAATAAATATTTTTAAAGCATGTCCCAATGCATTTATACTCGAAATTGGCGATCAGCGACGAAGAGTTTGTTTAATTTTACCTCTATGTTTATTCACATTTTCATGCCTAGCACCTCTTCTTTTGTGACCAATCTGATCGTTTACTCAAAGAAATGCGTGAAAATGCACTGGAACATCTGCAAATTGATATCCAGATTGCAAGAGATCCTTTGGGAAAAGATGATTTCATGCTTACCAGACTGGGGTTGTGCAGGTTGCCAATATTTGAAGGAGAATTTGCCTAAAATTTAGAATTTAAGCAAGGACGAGCAGATAACTTCCTACGCCGAGTTTAAAGTCCAAAAATTTACGCCTAAATGCCCTGATCCAAGCCAACCAATTCGTCGGCTCCTTTGCCTCAGCGAATCCTGTATTGTTGAAAGGGATCCGCCCACCTACAACGTGATATGTGCGAGACCGCTAAGAACGGTAGCCCAAAAAATGAAAGAAAGTATTTTTGCATTTTATTGAATTTTAAGATAGTGTGCCTAATTTGCGATCTCAATGATCCCCAGAAATTCCAACTTGTCTACGAATGCGGTGACGAGCGGACTTATGCGTCTAACGAACGGTAATTTTTTAATGGGCGTATTATTTTGTAATTTCCTGATTTAAGCGATTCCTTGTTGGCCTCTCTGATTGACGGTGCTCGAGGCTCGGGAAACTACCAAATTCACATCACTTCCAAAAGGCACCATCGGGACTTGCGAATGGTGCCGTTTGGCCATTCGTTGGATGAAGATGCCGAAACACAGTTGCTCAAACACATAATCAATGTTCCTCGTAGGCGAATCTTTGCCATTTTCTGAATGTGAAATTTATACTTAGCCGGTCTGAAGCGGATAGATATGATACGCCGTTTTAACGCCAACATTCCCTACAATGGCCTCTCCTATTCGACCCAATCTGAGGTGCTTTTTCCTGAAATTTTTGGTTTAAATTTTGTTTGCTTTAGGGGTTTTTTACGGACAACAAAGGGCGCACAATCATCGGCTGCCTCGAAGCCGTTCTCTCCGAGCAATACCACCAACAGGATGGTCAGGGGCAAACACAGCGCGTGGTCAACAATGTCCACGCCAATGTGCAGCATTTGTTTTTCGTTTTTAAATAATTCTGGCCTCTTCAGGTGGTCGACCCTTTGGAACCAATAATGCGCATTGAAGCGCAAATGGCCTGTCTTCATCGGCTGTTCGCCTCAAAAATTGGCTTCCAAGCATTTACCACGGTGGAAGGTGTTCGCGAAAGGCTTGGCACCTTGGTGGTGGCGGTGCTCAAAAGGAAGTGCGAAACGATTGACCACACGACTGTGGAGATGCTCTGCGCCTTGCTGCAGCCGATGCACGCCAACTACGAGTTGCGAATCGAACAGTTGAACAAGCAGTCTCTGCTCGCCAGTCGGGCGTTTGTCGAACACCTATTGCAGTTGGTAGTGGATCACGTCGCCAAAGGGACAGGTCTGGAGAGGACAAATTGTTCTCTGCATATTTGAACTGGTCCAATCCAGGAGCACTTGTTATCGCGTCCATGTTGGAGTTTCTGACTTTCACCATTTGCGCTCCGTACAGCGAAACGACCCCCGGGGAGACATTCGATGCCATTCTGGAAATGGTTGCGCAGCGGGGCAGGACCTTCTACAAACTCTTCCACCATCCTTCCATGACGATTGTGAAGGGGGCCGGAATGGTGATGCGAGCCATAATTGAGGAGTCCTCCAGAGATGCATGCTTATAGCACCCGATTGCAGCGCCTATACCCGCCAATTTAGACCAGCAAACACATGCAGCTGCTTGCCCTCACGGAAGGTGCCTTTCTCAAGCACCTGGAGTTGGCCCTCCTCTCCACGGGGAAAGATCTGCGGGTGCTTGCGAACAAACAGCTGAGCGGCTATTTGGTGGCACTCTGGATAGCGGAGAACCAGGCAGCCCACGATATGCTCCAGCGATGCTTTGTGGGCGCTATTTTCTTCTAATTCCAATGCTCCAGTGTGCATTTGATTCCGTTCAGCCTCGCGGACTGCTCGACTATCTTGAGTCCAAAGAGTCCGTTCCTGTCGCCGCGGAGAGCCAACGCGACCTACTCACTATCAGAAATAACCTGGAAGTGGCCACAAATGCGGAAAGAGACCGTCCATTTGCGCAATTGCAAGATCAACTAAAGTAAAGATATTAGTATTTATGCCGCCTTTTAATAAAACAGTTCAGAAATATGCAAGTCACGATTGAGGCTCGCCTTGACACACTTTTGCAACACTGGAATTTGGAACAAAAATTAAACTTTCTGCAGAGTCACCGGGTGAAGGAAGACCAGCAAAAAAGCCAGCAGAGACCGGTGGTTCTGCGCAAAAGAAGGCGGCAAATTAAGGCGAATGCGAATTGGAAGCTGTTTTGGTGAAAACACTTGCATCGGTGGTATAACTGGTTTGGGCTTATTCAGTTATCAGTTCATGCAAAACCATGCGAGAGCGGATCTCATATGGAACGAGAAAACAAGGGATGAGTTTCGCCAGGCAATTGACAACGAGATGCGCCAGCTCAAGCAGGAAATGGAATTTGTGCAGCCAGGAACCACAATTTCCTGGAATCACGCAGAGTTCACGGTGAATCTGATCTCGGCTATGTGGAGTATTTATTTTTTGAAGGTGAACTATGCCGCTCTGGCGGACGAGATTCGAATAGGCGACTATTACTTGCGCTTTTTGCTAACCGAGGAAAACAATGCCTATTCCGCGACTCCAATCCATCGACCTCAAGTAGTCTTCTCAATATAAACCATTTTGGACATTCCATTTTTTGCTGAAGGAGTTCTTCAACAACATCTATCATCGATTCTTGCTCACACAACGCTCCGAAATGCGGTGCATTTGTCTTCGGGCAATGGCAATAGTCTACGAGCGACACTGCATCAGCATCGGACCTTTTGCCGACACCAGGCATATTGTGCAAATGTTGGCCAAGTGCACCAATGTGGCGGAAAGGGACCATCTGATATTGCTCATCAACAAACTGGCATTGGATAAGCACAACGTGAGAGAACTGATTTCCGCCGATTCACTGCCACTGCTCATCGACATTGTCGTCCTCGCCCATCTTCACGTTAACCGGGCCAAACTACACGGTCAGACAAATGTGATTGAGGCGGCAAAAGGTCCGGAGTGTGAAGAAAATGACCCGAAAGAGTGGTACTACAACGACAAAGAAGGCCATCGCCAGGGCCCTTTTTCATTCAAAAAGGTGGAACTAATACTAATAAGTTGACGATGTTTTGCCAATACGCAATTTCAGATGAAACGACTATATCGTGAAGGCACCCTTTTTGAGAAGAGCGAAATTTGGGCTGAAGGACTGGACAAGTGGTGCCATTTGTCTTCGGTTGCCCAATTTCGGTGGACAGTCTGTGCCACGGGCAACATCACTTCCGCCGGTGAAGCCCTGTCCACGAATTCATCGTCAAGTGTGGACGGTTGGGATGAAGTGAACGACAAATCCAAGGACGAGGCCATTCCAATTGCACTCTACAATCTCACGGACTTGTGCGCCCTTATATTGGATACGCTTATCCAAATGTGCTCATTCTTTCCATCAAGGTAAATAACTACCTATCACGGGAGTAGACACTTTGTGTGGGTAGTTGGTCTAGTGGTATGATTCTCGCTTAGGGTGCGATAGGTCCTGGGTTCAATTCCCAGACTACCCCGAACGTTTTTTTTGATGAATTTTTGTTTCCAATTTTAGAGACGAGACTGGTGCAATCATTCGTCCGTTGCCAAAAGTGAAGAAAATAATTTCCGAGCCCGTACTACTCTATCAGCTCGTCCAACTTTTGCTCACATACGATCCAGCAATCGTGCAACGGGTGTCCAGGTTGATCAATGACGTTATGCAAGACAATCCGTTCGTGCCTCGCCTCTATCTCTCCGGAGTCTTCTTCTTCATCCTCATGTACAATGGATCGAACATTTTGCCCGTCGCTCAATTCCTCAAAGACACCCATCTGAAGCAAGCGTTTCGCTCAACCCTGACCAAATCGGAACTCGCCTCGCGTTCTGTGTTATGCCCAATGCTCCCAGAGGCCAACATCTTTTATCTCGAGGTTGACTACATATTTGATATAGCTAGCTATTTTTTTATTTGGTCCATATTTTATAGGAATATGGAGCAGAGAAATATGCGGAAGTTTTCCTGGGTGAATTTGAAAATCCAGAATGCATATGGAACAGTGAAATGAGGCGGAACATGATCGAAAAGATCGCCATCCACGTGTCCGATTTCTCTTCTCGTCTTTCTTCAAACGTTAAGGCGCTCTACAGGTAATGAATGATTTGGCGCGGTACTCATTTGGATGTTGGCATCTCTCGCAGGTATTGTCCCATTCCGCCGATCGACTACCCCCAACTCAAAGAGGAACTCTTCTGCCATTACTATTACCTTCGACATCTGACCGATCAACACCGCTTCCAAAACTGGCCTATTCGAGAACCCATCGAATTTCTTCGTGCCTGTCTGACTGCGTGGCACGATGAAATAACGCGTAAATCGGCCAAAATGTCAGTTGAACAGGTAAAAATCAAAGATTGCGCCAATTCATGCGTAAATTTTGCGGACACAATAGGCTTGCGAACGTTTGGGTCTGTCCACAACCGATAAGACAAGCTGGAAGGACGCTTCGGCGGTGCGCAGAGCCTACTTTAAGCTGGCACAAAAGTACCACCCTGACAAGAATCCGGACGGACGGGAGCAGTTCGAGCAGATAAACTACGCTTACGAGTTCCTCAGCTCCACGCTGGTCCGGGCAAACTCCTCTTCGCAACCGGACGTCAACAGAATTGTCATCATTTTGCGCTCCCAAAGCATCGTCTACAGTCGAAACCTGGAAGTGCTCTCCCCTTACAAGTACGCCGGTTACACACAGCTCATCAAGACCATCGACCTCGAGTCAACCGATGACACACTTTTTGCGAAGAGCAAGGACTGTGGCGGCAATTTGCTGATTGCCGCCGTAGAACTCTGTTATTGGACACTGAGAAGTTCTCCGCTGAACGCTGAGCAGCTGAGGAGGGATGGCGGGTTGGAAGTAAGTGGATTTCCAATGGAAGTTGAACGCATTCTTCAAAATATTGTAATTATAATTTAGACGCTCTACAGAACCTTTGAACGCTGCGTGCCAATGATCACTGCTGGCTCGCAAGAGCACGACATGCCTGTCCAGGTGTGCACACACGTGTGCAATTGTTTTGGGACTGCGGCCCGGTTTGAGGCGTGCCGCGAGAAAATATCCGAAATGAAAGCGATATTCAAGAGCATCTGCCAACTGCTTCGCTTCGAAGTAGGCAGTTTTCCAATCAATTGAGTCTTCTCTGTTTTTATTTGCAGCACCTAAACAGACTGGCCTGTGCTGCGGCGGAATGCGTCTCTTCGCTGTCGGTCTGCACTCTGCTCCAGACACAACTCTTCCAGGCGGGCATCATCTGGCAGCTCATGCCGCACC